>JZKD02S1883638.1:32450-45777 GCA_000966675.3 Picea glauca
TTTGCAGTTACATTATTTCAACACTCCCCCTTAACAAGAAGGGTATTCTTCAACAGCATCAGGCGAGAGAGGTATGCATCATCAGTGGCATCAGGAGGACAGTATTGTCAATATCGTCTTGGAACATTGGCTGGCATATTTACGAATCATTGAAATTTTTCTTCATCAGCAACATCATCATTCTCAAAAGAATTCCATCATCATCTACATCAAAATGTATCAGTAAAAATGATACCTCATCACAACACTAGGCTGACACATCACAGTACTACACTGGCTCAATGTCACAGTTGATAAGCTGGTAGCTCATTGTCAGACACATCTTGCTTTATGTCTAACAACTAGGTCGGAAGCAAGGTATACATCATCATCTTGCTTTACATATAACAACAAGGTCAGAAGCAAGGAATCGTCTTGCTTTACATCTAACAACTAGGTCAGAAGAAAGGAACACATCATCATCTTTCTTTACATATAACAATGAGGTCAGAAGCAAAGAATCATCTTGATTTACGTCTAACATCTAGGTCAGAAGCAAGGAAGACATCATCATCTTGATTTACATCTAACAACGAGGTCAGAAGCAAGAAATCATCTTGCTTTATGTCTAACAACTAGGTCAAAAGAAAGGAATCATCTGGCTTTACGTCTAACAACTAGGTCAGAAGCAAGGAATACATACAATGTCTTGCTTTACATCTAACAACGAGGTTAGAAGCAATGACTCATCTTTCTTTGCGTCTAATAGTGAGGTCAGAAGCAATGACTCATCTTACTTTACGTCTAACAGCGAGGTCAGAAGTAAGGAACACACAATGTCCTGCTTTACGTCTAACAACGAATCAGAAGCAAGGAATATATATATATACTCCCCCTTTTAGGGAGTGTCCTTTCAGTCTATACCAAGCTTATCTCGAAAGTGTTCAAACTTTACACAAGATAGAGGTTTTGTCAACACATCAACAACATGTTCATCCATGCTAATGTACTAGAGCTTCAAGGCTCCTCTCTATACCATGTCACGGATGAAATGATAGCGGATCTCTATGTGCTTCAAACTATCGTGGAATACAAGATTCTCTGTCATCTTTATGCAGCTCTGGTTGTCACATAGAATCATGGTTGCTCTCATCTCCAAGTCAAATAGGCTAGTCAGTAACTTTCGAATCCATATAGCTTCGCAACTAGTAGAACATGCGGCAATGTACTCTGCTTCTGCTATGCTGAGAGAAATATTGGATTTCTTCCTACTCTGCCACGAGATCATGAATGATCCCAAACTGAAACAACATCTGGAAGTGCTTTTTCTATCAACAATGCTTCCTGCCCAATCTGAATCAGTGTATCCACTCAATGTGAAGTCATGATCTCCATCATAGCTGAGACCATAATCCATTGTACCTTTAAGGTACCTCATCACATGTTTTGCATCCATTAGGTGAACAGATCTTGGCTCTACCAGAAATTGATTCAAGGTGTTCACTGCAAACCAAATGTCTAGTCTGGTGTTCATCAAGTACATCAATGATCCAATAATCTATCTGTATAGTTTGGCATCTATCAAGTCTAACGAAGTATCGACCAACAACTTCAACTTCATTTCCATGGGTGCATTCATGGACTTACATTCTAGCATGTCGAATCTCTTCAAGATTTTGACTGTGTACTTCCCTTGGTTAAGGAATATAGTCTCTTTTTACATTCAATGATGATATTTTCTTCTCCAGTTAAGAATAAGTTGTCCACATACAGGAGTAATATTACTGGTTCATTATCCATAATTTTGAAGTAGAGATTTGAGTCTGCTTTACTCTTTGTAAAACTTAATCTCATCAAGAAACTGTCTATACGGCCATACCAAGATCTAGGGGCTTGCTTCAATCTGTATAAGTCTTTCTTCAATCTACAGACATGAGACTTCCTGTCCTCAACCTCAAATCCTTGGGGTTGCTCTATATAAACTTCTTCTTCGATAACACCATTCATGAAATCTGTCTTCATGTCCATCTGGTGCAACTTCCATTTCATCTTAGCTGTATGAGATATGATGGTTCTGATTGAAGTGTATCTGGCCATAGGAGAAAATGTATCTTCATAGTCAATGCCTTCCTTTTGGGAAAAGCCACAAGCGACAAATCTTTCTTTATATTTCTTAATACTTCCATCAGCAACATGTTTTATTTTGAAGAGCCATTTTGATGATACCACATCCTTACTTTTTGGTCTGGGAACTATTTCCCATACATCATTATTTATTATATTGGTATTCTTCTATCATGGCATCTGCCCATTCATTCTTTTGAATGGCTTCTTCAAAGCATTTAGGTTTTTCATCTAGTAGATTACACATCAAATCCATGTAGTTGGAGAATGGCTTTGGTCTTTTCACCTGTCTCGAGGTTCCTTCTGGAACACCATACTTATCTCCATCTTGAATAAGCTCTCTTTCCCAAGAAGGCTTTCTTTTATGGGAGAAGGTCATTTGAGGATGTTCTTGAACTTATGTTATATCATGATCTTTAGGAGTCTCCTCATCAGGGGAAGTTACAACTTCCCTTACAGGTTCTGCAGTTCTGGGAACTTCCCTCACGGATTCTACAATCCTGGGATTTACTGGTTCCTCTTCATATACTTCTTCAAGCTCAGATCTTCTTGATTTATTAAGTGATGCTTATTCATCAAAGGTCACGTCCTTGCTGATTTCAATATGGCGGTGACCAGGTATGTAGATTCTGAAGGCCTTGGAGACCTCACAGTATCCCACAAATATTCCCTTCTTTCCGGAGGGTTCCATATTGTTTCACTTCTCTTTTGGTATATGAATAAACACTGGACAACCAAATATTTTGAGATGGATTACCTCTAGCTTCTTTCCAGTGAACATCTCTTCTGGGGTCTTGAACCCAAGTGCGCTATGGGATAATAAGTTCTGCACATAAACAACTACCATTGTTGCTTCTGCCCGTAATCACATAGGAAGATCTTGATTGTGAATCATGGTCTTTACAGCTTCCATGATTGTTCTGTTCTTCCTTTCAGCTACACCATTTTGTTGGGGATTATAGGGAGTAGTGAGTTCCCTCTTGATCCCAACATCTCTGCAGAAGTTCACAAACTCTTTTGAGGTATATTCTCCTCCATTATCTGACCTTAGTATCTTAATATTTCTTTCAGAAAGATTCTCTCTCAAGGCTTTGAATTCCTTGAATTTACTGAATACTTCATCTTTATATTTCAAGAAATATATCCAAGTCTTGATATAATATTCATCAATAAAGGATACATAGTATACATACCGCTAATGGAGGATTATGGCATTGGGCCACACACATCTGAGTGAATGAGTTGCAATACTCCTTCTACTTTTCTATCCCTCTTTGGAAAAGGGTTCTGGATATTCTTCCCTTGCGTACATCCATTGCATATGCCTTCTTGATCGACCTTGAGTTCTGTTAAACCTGTGACAACTTTGCATATGTATGGTATCACCTTGTAGTTGATGTGGACTAATCTTCTATGCCAAAGTTCACATGAGTCTTCGATGGCATGGGTCATGGTAGTTTCTGGGTGACCCATCAACTTATATAAGCCATTTTCTTCATTTCCGATGACGATTTCTTCATTTAATGTTTCTCCCTTATCCCACATAAGAACTTCTCCATCTATGAAGGAAACTCTATAGCCTTTCTTGTCTAAAGTTGATATGGAAAGTATGTTCTTCTTTAATCCCAGTACATAGAGTACATCCTTCATTGTTATTGAGTTTTCTGAATCTAGCTTGTAGTTTGATTCTCCCACTCCCTTGATGGGGTATTGATAATCATCTCCAAGAGTCACTTCCTGAGACAACTTATTTTCTAAAATACAAGAGAGAGTATTTTTCTTACCTGTCATGTGTTTTGATGCACCGCTATCAATGAGCCATGTGTCCTCTCTAGGTGATACAGATCCTGAGAGAGTTGAGATGAAGACATGGTACTTAATCATCTTCATAGGTGGTTCTTCATCTTCGACTATGTGGGCATGTTGCCTTTTTTGCTTCCTCTTGTATTCTTCTCTTCTGACTGGACAAGAATTTTCCTTATGTCCCTTCTTATCAAAATGATAACATTGTATGGATGAGAGATCTCGGCCCTTGCGTTGTCCTTTATTCTGAAAATTTCTTGGATGAGATTCTTGGTTGTTGAATTTGTTTGAAGGTTGAGGATCTCTATGAGTTTCCCTTTTGATGTAAGGTTTCTTCCTTCCTCCTTTTGTATCAGTAGCTAGGTCTTCATCATCATCCCTTGCTAGTAGTGCTTCACGGTTAGCTACCCTTCTCTCTTCTTGGATGCATTCTTCCCATAGGCTCTCAAACTATAGTTTCTCCTTTCTGGAACATATTGTCTGGATGAAAGAATCCCAAGGTATTGTGAGACCATTTAGGGTTGTCATTATGAATTCATATTCATCTATGGTGTCTCCAATCGCTTTTAACTATTCTTTAATTTCTGAGATTCGGGAGAAATATTCCTGAATCATTTCTCCTTTCTACATCTTGGTATTCTTCAATTGAGATCTTAGGTTCATCTTTCGGTTGATGTTATTTCCTTTGTATATTTTTATTAGAGAGTCAAACATCTCTTTCGTAGCTTTGTGCTTGCAGACATCTTGTACTTGAGGCTATGAAAAATGACCAAAAATGAAAATTCTTAGAATCAAATTTTGACCTTACCAGGAGGTGCGCTTGGTTGAGGCGAGTAGCCTGGTGTACTTGGATCTAATAAAATCCAATTTTTTCCCCTTCAAATATGATTTGCGGATTTTTGGACTGGTGCTTCTGGTACTTCTAGTACTCTGGTACTTCTGGTACTAGTTTTCTGGTACTTCTGGTACTTTTGTGAAACTACAGTTTCACTTTCTCAGATATCCAGCCACTAAAAAGGTGCGCTCTGAGTGCCAAAATGATCCTTGGGGGAGGGTGCAACTTTCTAGGTGGTTTTGGAGCTGAAAAGCTTCACTTTTGAAAAAACCTAATTTGCAGGTACTGCAACAATGACATTTTTCTCTTGCGAAATATGTTTCCTTCAGGTTGTCTCTAATACCATGTTAATTTTTATGCCATTATTATAGTTCTTTGCATTTCAATAGATAAGAGAAACATAAGAACAAGATCACTGAGAAATACACATTCACAAGAGACACAACATTTATCCTGGGAAACCCTCTAGGGGAAGAAAACCCAACAAAAAACTTCCTTATCATAAATTGCCAATATAATTTCAAGAGATAACTCAAACCAATATAGATAGTCCTCTCCAAAAGATGCACCACTCTTTTCCCTCTCTCCAACTGGTAAGTTGCAGCTTGCCTCTTAAGAAATGAGAAAGTGAGTTGTGTGTTAAAATGAGGCGCCAACCTCTCTATATATACAAGTCTGGCATGTGTGAAGGGTCTTCACTGGCAGGGCTAACCTCTCACTTTGGGTGGGTAAACCCACCTTTATTATATTTCTGGGTCTGAATAATAACTACTGGGGTTGACTTCTTATTCTGCCTATTACAATTGTCTGTTGACCAATCCACAAAAGGGGATTTGGTCCTAATACAATTACCGACATGATTAATCCACAATGGGGATTAATCATATAAATAATATATCAATAATAATGAGAATACTCTTTGTAGTTACATTATTTCAACATGGTGCACGGGGGAGGCAATTGAACCATCGTCTCAACCTTTAGAGGATATACCATGATCCCTTTTGTCGAAACGATGAAACATAACAAAAAACTTGATGTGACACAAAAAATGCAGTTGTTTGGATTCAAGCAGATTCGATAGTAGCGACACCATTCAAGGATAAGTCAGAGGTGTGTCGTATGTTCAACTTTCTTGCGATATCATGACACTAAATCATCGAGATAATCGTCGACTATGTGTTTGAGATCAAGGAAAGAAAAAGACATGGCCCACTGAAACGTAGCTTCAACATTTTTCAGACCAAAAGGCATCTTACGATACGTGAAAGTACCCCATGGATAGATGAAAGTGGTTTTGTGTTGGTCTTTAGGTTTGATTTGTATCTGATTGTATCCTGAAAAACCATCCCTGAACGAAAAGGATTCACATCCCGTGCATTCATCGACTATCTGGTCAATAAATGGCATGGGGAAATTATCTTTTGGGCAGGCCTTATTCAGATCACGGAAGTCCATACATATGCGAATCGTGCCCTATTTTTTATTGACTAGCACAATATTCAACACCCATTCATTCAATTGGATGGGGTAGATGAAACCAGATTTAAGTAGTTTCTCTACTTCAGTCTTGATAGCTGCTAATTTCCTAGGATTGATCGGATGAAGCTTCTGCCGGACCATCTTGGCATCAGGATAAGTCATGATTTCATGTTCAACGATTCTTGGATCTATGCCTATAATTTCCTCATAAGACCAGGAAAACATGTCGCAAAATTCTTTAAATAAATCTGTGTAGATTTGAATCTCCTTGGGGGAGAAATTTGCTCCGATGAAGATATTCTCCACGATGCTAGGGGATTTGGAGATGTCAATAGGTATCGTTTCGGCTATTTTTTCCATATTTCCTTTAGCATAAACCATGTGAGTTTCCAAAGGGTTCATAGGACAATGTTTATCTCCATTCATAGTCAGAGTGAATTCTCCTGCTTCAATTCGTATTAACTCTAGGAGGAAGTAAGATCTATGATGAAGATCATCCCAGGGTCTGTCTGGACTAGTCATTTCCTCAATAATCACTTCGTCTGAAGGAAAGACTAAGTCTAAAGAATCTGTATCATCAAGGGAACCTTGAGCCCAAATAGGATCAAGCACCTGATCTAACTCTTGTGCTAGAGTCGAATCAGGGTTGGAAGAAGCTCATTGAATGATCAAGTATGCAACTTCTACCGCAAAAAAAGGCATGGTCATGCCATGGTGCTCTGTCCCTTCCATCATAGCATATGGAAAAGGAAGAGTCCATGGATCATGAAAGTACGTCATGCGAAATGACGAGATTTGAAAAATTGCAGGCCTAGGCTAGTTGGGGACAACTGTCATGTAATGGACATTGTCGGTCAGAGGTGGGTAATCGAAAGTACCCATCAATGGTGGGCACAAACAAACCCCTACGTTGACAATGTAAGGCTAAGGGTTATCAATCATAGGGATCGTGGAGACTCCCGATGAAGGGTCAGGACGAGAGAAGGATAATTGATCAATGCTCACAATTTGACCCTCTTGAAGAAGCAACAAGACTTGAAAAAATATTGTGAGCACTGCTTGCATAGCATAGGTCTAACTCCTCCCTAAAAACATATTGTAGTCAAGAGACGCATCAACCACTTCAATTTCAACACACACGGTTTTTCCCACTAACTGCACGGGGAAAAAGGGAATGATCCCATGTGGTCAGAAAGAACGAACATCAAAAGATGTAAGTAGAGTAGGTGATGGAGAAACAATGGGCTGGCCAATGGACTTCCAACACACCAAAGACATCACGCATGTCGAGGCACCCTCATCCACCACTATACAAAAAATATTTCGGGTAAACATTTTCATGGTGTAAGCCACTACTATCTGAAAATATACATGGTAAGGAAGACGATGTTTTAATTCAGTGGTATCAAGCATGATCGTTCCCAGATTACAAGTGTTGGCAAAGCCTAAGGTAGCTAATAGGGACTTTCTCTGGGAAGGGAAACTCTGGAGGACTTCCAAAGTAGACATTGCACAAGGTATTTGTAATAAATCCTCCAACACAGAGTAGTTCTGGGTGGCCCTTGCGTTTGGGTTGTAAGAAGCTTTTTTGAATGCACCTTTTGGGATGCACGTCATTGTTTCTCCCAAATTTTTATCAATCTGAAGAGGAGGAGGTGGTTTTTCCGCTTCTTTACCCTTCTCAGAGGTGTTTGTCTTTCTGTAATCATGTGCTCTAGTCATTATATAGGCATCACCTTTCATCATATATATGTTTGCGAACAAAGGATTACTCGAAGACATAGAGGGTCCTTGACTACCCCCTTCCACGCTCAAGGAGGCTTGAGTTATATTTTTCCCGTGTGGGAATGGGTTCGTTAACATGACAGGCTATTGTTGTGCCAATAACTTCTGGGCCTCCGCAAGATGATGGCAATAATGGGTCGGGTGGCATTCCTTGAAAAGATTACAAGGATACTTTGACTTATTTTTTTCATTGTCGCCCCTGCCAGCATTATTGGTGGGATTCTTATCCCCCTTACCATTTTTCCATTTTTTCTTATTTCTATCAACCTGTTGGGTGGCCTTTAGGTTTGTTGTTTTCACATTGTGTACATCCAAATTTTGGGTAGGGGGGGTAGCCAAACCAGTGGTCTGGCTGACCGTTGTCTCTTGTATCGCCAATTTTTGCAATTGATTTGACAATGTATCAACGGGCTTGGTTTGTACTGAACCAATAATTCCATCACATGTGGTCCATACGTTTGCCTGGTTTTGTCAAGGATTGACCTTGTTGCATCTAGAAAAATCTTGTAGAGTAAACCAAACTGAGAGTAAATGATCTCTAGCTGTTGCGCTCTCATTATCGCGTATTCCTCAGAAAACACTCTGGATGTTGCAGCATATTTAGATAAATAGGGTACCAAATACTTAAGGAACCACTCAACTAGGAATGTTGGTGGGACTGGAACTTTTATTAAACTCTTCCAACATCTCCATTCTCAGATATGATTGGAGATATGGTCCATTTTTTTCTACTCAAAATTGGCCAACAATTTAGTGTCGTCGTTGTATCTCATAGGTAATTGGAAATGGTTCAAGAAATCCATTACCAATTCACCAAAGGAAGAGTATCATGAGCGGTCGAGCTCGATGTATCATTTCATAGCACTCCCTATGAGAGTGTGTTGAAACAATCACAACTAAATGGATTCGTCTCTTAACGAGTTGGATGAGCACCATAAGTGCAAGGTAGTCACATGATCACCAGGATCTTCGTTAGGCTTGGCCTCAAACTTTTAAATGTTCGAAGTCAAATTGGTCAACATAGGAGGCTAACTCGGATCATGACATATGGGATCATTTACGAGACTTGTCAAATCTGGCAAGTGCAGGGTTGCCAGAAATGGTAGTTTGGGTTGTGGATTGTAGCGGGGGAAAAAGGAGCCTGGGGTTTGAATAGCACCAGGTTTCCAGGAAAAGTTAGGTTTCTGGCCAGGGCTCTGGTAATAACCATGACCATGACCAGCGTATGGATTAGGTGCTTGTTGAGACATCATCAGTTGGTTCACGTAATAATACATAAAGGTTTGATCTTGTGTCGTATTCCAAGTATTTTTGGAGGGGTTGCCCCATGTTGATCCGACGGGAATAGGCGTTGGTCCTGACCCAGGGTTCCACTGGGTATGGAAGGGGTTTCCCTTAATCGACATCACTGGAAAGGGGATTGGTCCCTACCATGGATTCCAAGATCCTTGTGAGGAAGGAATTCCTAAGTGTGCCCCCTGTGCAAGAATAATACCCTGTACAAGATATGGTTGTCCATAACTAGGGTTTCCCCCGGTTGAAACGACAGATGACGAGAAAGAGTTGTTACCAAACATGCCGAACAAAGAGAATGGCGTCGAACCAACTGGCATATTATAAGGAGGGAGTTCTTCACTACCTACTCCAAACAAGTTTATGTTAGGCCCGACGGAGTGTTGAGGAACACCGTCGAGCGAGGGGGATGAAGGGGGTATATGACCCCCACCGTAAGGGAAAGTGATAAAGGGACAAGAAGTTCCCCCAATAGATCCTTTCAAAGGAGCATTGTAACTCCCTGCCCCCAAACCTAAAGTTTGTAGAGTAGAGGAGGAAAGTAAAGTACAAGTACCAAATCCAGGCATCCCGTATGAGAAAGGAGAGCCTGTCGTGTTCTGATTAAATGGAGCAGTGATCATCTTCATAGATGAAATCAAACCACTAACCAAGGTAGAAGAAGTCAATACCATGGTGGCCTAGACTGACGACGATTGGTTAGGAGGTGGAACACCCCCAATAGTGACTGTCGTGAAGGAAATATCAGTATTCCCTGAAGAAGTGGCAACGTTTTCTTCCATTATTGTTGGTGACACTACTTGATGCTCATAAGGTAGAACCTGTACGATGATGGGCACCAATAGATCAGTGATGGGAGGGTTATATGGACCAAAATCCTCTGGTCTGATGCCAGAAATGATTGGTTCCTCCAGAATCGAAATTTCTCCTCTTGAATATGGGTTGGGCACAATTTCCTGTAACCCGGTTGTCTCAAAAGACCCTTGCTGGTCTAATTTTCTCCTTAGTAGTGGTGGGGGGGGTTCTAGGTCAATCGGTCGTAGGCCCAGAAGCCTTCACAACCGACGAAAATCCTAATCCTCTATTGTGTGAGAAGATCAAAGACACACCAGGGAAATCTATAATCATTTGAAAACCAACATGCACTAGAAAAAGAACCTATGAGATAAAACAAGAAGACACTAACTAGTTGGAAGAACAACTACAAAAAGAAAAACTAGAGAAACTTACCGGTGCAAGTGAAAATCGAATACGGAAGCACCCTCCATGTATACTCTGCAAAGCATAGCACGATGTCTGTTCTAGGTACCATAGTATACCCCCACAGTCACCTGTGTAAGTCACTAGAAAGATAGGCAACTAGGTTGCCAGCGTGCAAACAATCATCAGGAAGGTATAGTCGACGATCGGGTGGAGCACAATGAGCAGGGTATCAAGCTAGAAACCTATCAAGGGTATCAAAATAAAGTGTTCCGGAAGATGAATGAGGACCTCAAAGGGATTCGAGACCGATGAAGCTCCGCGGCAAATGCAATCAACGGAATCCCAGGACAAGCCCTCTATATGCATTCCCCACTATGCTTGGTCCAGCTTTGGAGGGGTTATCTCCGCTACCTTTTCTTACGCAAACTCATGTTTAGACCCTTTGTTAGAGGGGGGTCTTGGATAAATTTTATGATACTGGAATTTTGACACTCCCTAGCACAGACTCTTATGTTTGTTTTTCAGCCTTGAAGTGTTTCCTCTCCAATCCTAAATCAAGGCTCTAGCCTAGACTAGTTGATGGACCCTACAAAACATAAAGTCTAGTTGATTTTAATTAATCGTTAATTTTTTGGGCTTGTCTTAAGTCAAAGGTTATGAAAGTGAAACTAGTTATGTTTTGAGAGACAAAAGAGAAGATAAACAAAAAGATGGAAACAAAATAACTTCTTCTTGACAAATTCAGATTTTCTCTTTTAAATTTTTTAACCAACTTTTCAAACTTTTTTTTTCTAAGATCTTTTAACTGAGAAAATCAAAACAAGCTTTCACTCAACTACGGGTTGCTTATTTTCCTAAGTCAATCATCCAATAACTTAAAAAAACAATATTTTTCCTAATGATTAACGCAAACAACCAATTCTTTAACAAAACCAAGAAGTAAAAAAAAGATTTTGTGTTGTTTTTTATTATGCTTCAAAAACAAGAAAATTTAAAACTGTATGTCTTCTTCTTTTTCTGAAGAAAAAAGGTGAAAAAATAAAAACAAGACAAGGAAAAAAAGGACTTTTGTCCAACCACAGACTGTGGGGATTTATTGACAACCAAAAAGGCACATCAGGTCGACTCCCTATCTCATCAAAAAACCTAGCAAAGTAAGAAAAGTTTTAAATGAAAAATCAAGCTATTCTAGCACACAACCTAGAATAAAACTGCTATGATAGAGACCAAAAGGACACAAGGAAAACCTGGGAAGTAAAAAATTGTCAGGGAAGAGGATGACTGCCTCCTCAAAATTTTCTAGATAGACACGCGACTGTCACTTCAACAAACAGTGTATGCATGCAGGATGCCCAAAGACAGGACCCTTATGCAGGCATGCAGGCCCGCTATAGGTTGCGTGTGCCTCTATTTCTCCTCAAAATAAGCAAGACAAGCAACTAAGCTCATGTAGGGAGTACTGGTATTGAAGACCATAACCCCTTAAAGATACAGAAACTTACTCTAACCGAAAAAGATGCAAGGAAAATTGATAAAACAAAGCTGATATGAGGTTATACCTAGGCTAAAAACTGCAACAACATAAACTAGAACTAGATCCAGAAAACCCCTGAGAAGGATCACTTCTGACACGGAAGAGGATGATTTCCTCTCTTAAAAAAAAAAAAAAAAATGGACTTAGACACATGACTGATATTTCACTAGCCAACATATGTACACAGGTTGTATGAAGTCAGGGCATGTGTATACACGGGCATACCTTCTGCAGGTCGCATATGCCTCTGTGGCTTCCCAAAAAAAGAAAAAAAATAGTCAAACGAAGGAAGAAGGGAGTACTATTATGGAAGACTAGAATCCCTACTAGCTCAGAGTTTTGTAGAAACTTAGAAAAAAGGTAGTAAAACCAATTAAAAATACCCAACAAGTACCACCCAAAACCCTGGAGATCCCCAGTATAGTTACCAATTCTATTGTGGGTGGGAAATCCCTCCTACGGACTAGCATTAAGGATTTTATCATGCATGCAAAAATGACCTAAAGTCTCCTACCTCTTACAAACATCCCAATCATAAACCTCATTATTCATATGCAAATACAGGGTTAAAGAGATCAAGTTATTGTACCTTAGTTTCTATGTTTGATGTTGATCCCTTTAACGTTTGGTCACTCCTTGACTGCAAATATCCTCCCAACACTGACCTGCATTCATAAAAGACAAACAAATAAATCCACATGCATATGATCTATAAAATAATGGGTTAGAGATTCTATCAAAATCTAATCAAATTTAAATATTGACAATCTCATATGGCGGGACGGGAAAAGTACTTGTTTTATTAATCTCACAAGAGTAACCTTACAATACTGAGATCGACCACTTCTCCTCGAATCTGGTCATGGGTGCCTCTTCAACTGTGCTAGAACTGCTTTTGTATATGCTTCTCTTCACACAATAGCTGCAAAAGGTTGGGGCAAGGAGAATACTAAATAGGGTATAGTTTCTTTGCTATGATTTTCATCCTTCCAAATGGGACCCCTAACCCTTCTTTTATAGGCTAGAAAGGGCTAGGTATTTGGTCGAGTGACCAGATATGGGCGGTCTAACAATTTAGTTAACTTATCCAAAACTGTGGTTTCTGTCTGCAAATTTCCATTTTTTGTGCTTTTTAGGTATACGCGGGCTGAAGTGGGTCAGCCAGCATACACATGCGTGCAGTAGTGGAGCAGGGCAGGTATGCCTTCAAAAAGAGTGTTTTTTAAGAAGTTGTTCAGTAGTGGCTTGGCAAAGAAGGCAACTAAGATGGCCTAATTCCACGTAAGCAT
>JZKD02S1883649.1:13997-38952 GCA_000966675.3 Picea glauca
GTTAAAAACGTATTTCACATCTTCGTGACACGTAGTGTCATGAAGTGTGAATGATGAAGAATAATCGATCCAGGTTTATCATTATGTCTTCGAGCACTCTGTGGCGATGACTCCAACTGGCCTGTGAATCTTTCTATCTCTCATTCGAACCATAACACACACCATAATGCACAGATCTCGAACGGCTCCATTGGTACCTCCACGGGTGCGAGTTGGTACCTGGTACCGACATCCTGTTCCAAAAATAGCAGTGGTACCTAACCCAAGCGATATTARTCCCATTATCAATTTAAAGCATTAAAGTGCATAAAAATAKCTTGAAATTCAARGATRCCTTAGGTGACCCCTTTGAATGGTAAGGAGATGTTGATTATGTCAAAATGAGGTCAAAAGGGTGGTACTGGCATATAAATGGAGGTCTGTGGTATATAGTATAGGCAAAGAGCATGGTCAAAACCGGGGACCAACACTCTTCTCTAGTCTTTAGAACACATGTTTCATCGATATTTACATTGATGCTTTCCACTATTTTATTGAGTATTAGGTTGTAACATTTTTATGCCTTCATTTTTCTTGAGTATCTAACCAGTATGCCTTTATCAACCCCAGAGTGAAATTTTCCAATCCTGTTATCTTCTCTTTTTATATAGCATTTGTTTCCAAACACTCTAAAGTGCTTGAATTTTTATGGTCTTCTCTTCCATAGCTCATATGGAGTCTTGTCATTGTTACTTCTAAGCATTCCTCTGTTCAAGATATGAACGATTGTATTTATTTCTTGTACCCAGAAGACATTACCCAATTTGAAATCTTTCAACATGGTTCTGGCCATCTCTTGTATAGTCATGTTGTTTCTTTCAATGACTCCATTTTTCTAAGGTGTCCTAGCTGCTGAGAATTTCCTTTTTATTCCATGATCATCACAAAAGTAAATGAATTATTTTGATGTGAAATCACCTCCATTGTATGATCTCAAGCATTTTATTTTCAAACCAGTCTCATTTTCAACCATCTCTTTGAATATACTGAAACATTCAAATGCCTCTAACTTTTTCTTGAGAAAGTAGACTACGGTCATTCTTGTAAAGTCTTCAATACATAGCATGAAGTAATGTTCGCCATTTATTCATTTTGTTCTCATTGGTCTGCACAGATCAACGTGCACAATCTCCAATGGTTTTTTTTAGAGTATTCCTTTGTTCTGAACTCAGTTCTTGTTTGTTTTCCATGTAGGAAGTGCTTGCACATAGTATTGGCTAGTTTTGAAATTTCAGGCATTTCTCTTACTGCTTCCTTTCTGTTTATTTTTACAAGATTGTGAAAGTTCATGTGACCCATTCTTCTATGCCAAAGCCAACTTTAATTTTCCTTTCCCAATCAACATCTTTCCTTTTCAATTTCATTTAAGATGTATATATTGTTTGGAGTTCTTAATGTTGTAGCCACCAATTTTCCTGATCCTTATTTCCTTATCTCACATTTCTTTGAGTTGAATAGAAGTGTGTGTCCTTTATCACACATTTGACTCACACTTAGAAGATTGTGCTTGATATTTTGACAAGTAGAACATTTTCTTCCATGGCATGTTTAATTCCAAGCTTGACTGTGCCTTTTCCCATAATTTTGGTTGAGTTATCATTGCCAAACGAAACTGATCCATCTCTTTCTTTCTTTAGAGTTACAAACTTTTCCTTTTCCCCTGTCGTATTCTTTGGACAACCATTGTCAACATACCAATCACTTTTTCTACTTTGGGCTTTTAGAGAAATAAAAAAATATTCAATGTTTAGTTTATCCTGCTTCTCTTTCCATATTTTTGATGGTTCTTTTACATGATTGTTGAAATCCTTCTTTGGTTCCTTTGAAGGAACAATCAATATGCAATCTTTGGCCATGTGTCTAAAATTGTTGGATTTGTAACATTCTACTTCATCATTCAATGAGACAAAACTGTTATAGTTCTTGTTATATTCTTCATGAGGCTTTATGGGATGATTAATTCTAGAATGTCCTTCATAGTTTCTATTGTTCTTAGCATAGGCTTTACAATTTACAACCTCGTGCCCAAAATTGTTACATGAATAACATAAACCAAGAAAATAGTTTGGTACCTAAGTGTAGGGTATATTCTAAATGGTGTTGCTCTTATGTAACATTCTTCTTGAGTTCTTTCCATTGTTGGTTGCTGATTCTGAATTTTGGATCTTCTAGGTGGTGCAGTTCTTCTATAATATTCTTCTTGAGTTATCTCCATTTCCTTGTTGTTCTCTTTTGAATTCTTGCATTCTTCCTTCTTGATGTGACCTTTGATGACTTCTGAATAACTTCTTTATTTTGCTTCCTTTTCTATTGTCATGGAGCTTGAACCCTTCTCAATATGCATTTGATTGTATCCTAGTCCAGGCATGTCATGGTATGGCGTTTGATTGCTGATGATTTCATCCAATATTTTGGTGTTTTTCCGTTGCATGTATTTCTTCTGAAGTTCCTTACTTAGTGAGACTATTTCTTCTTTCAAGCTTTCCTTCATTTTCTCTTTTTTATTCTAATTAATTTTTGAGTGTTTATTCAATCCTTCTAGCTTATTATTTTTGTACCTTTAGATTCATAATCATCCGCTGGACTTCTTCAGGGTTGGAATTTTGAGAACCTTCCTTTAGCTTGATTAATTCTTCCTTGAGTGACTTGTTTTTCTTTCTTTATAGTTTTAGTTCACTTAGGGCACTTATTAGTTCCACCTCAAGATCTACTTCACCTTCTTCTTCATCATTTTCCAATTCCATAAAGAGTGCTCTTTCTCAATCATTGTCACTATCATCATCCTCATCTGATGAGAAACTGTCTTCTTTTGAGTAGAGATTTTGTTGAAGAATTTATTTTCGTTTCTTCCATTTTGATATTTCTTTTATTTCTTAGGATCTTCTTCTTTATTACTATCTATATTCGTAGCATGAGGAAATTTAGAAGCAAAATGACCAATTTTATCACAGTTAAAACATATTAAGGGAAGCATGCCTTTGTATTTTCCAGTTCCTCTCTTCAACTTTCTTACGAAGTTGGCCATTTATTCATATTCATTTGAATCATTTCTGCAACTGTAGTTTGACTTTGGATTTTTCTTCTTCTTCTTTGTCTTCTTGGATGCTTTGAAAGTTGCTTCCTTCCTAGATGGATTATCCTGCTCTGTTCTCATTTCATAAGTTGTAAGGATTCCATGTAACTCGTCCATGCTAAATGTACCAAGATCTGCTCTTTCTTCTAGGGATGAAATATTAGCATCAAATCTCATTGGAAGATACCTTAGTACCTTTTGAATAATGTCTGGTTCTTTAATTTCCTCTCCCAGGTCCTTAATATTGTTCACAATTTCATCAACTTGTAGAAAGTAAGTTGCAATATCTTCATCTTCCTTCATTTTCAGCTATTCAAATTGACCTCTATAAGTTTGAATCTTTGCCCCTTTGACTTTGGAATATCCTTCGTTAAAATTTTGAAGTTTTTCATAAAGATCCTTTGCAGAGTTGAAATGCATGGCCTTGACATATACTGAATCAAACATACCATTCAAAATAATTTTTAGCCTTAAAATTATTTTCACTGAGTTTATTTCCATCTTTATATGTTTTGGGAGTGGAAGGTGCCTTTTATCCATCTACTATTGATTTCCAGACATCAAATCCTTGTTCCTACAAAAAAAATTTCATCCTTCTATTCTAGAAGAAATAATTCTGACCATCAAACATTGTTGATCCATTCTTAGTGCAATCCATGATCTACCTTCTAGTGGTTAGACTGATTCTGAAGGACCTGCTCTGATACTAATTGTTGGAATACTGAGAGGGCGGGTGAATCAATATTATGTACCTTTTACCACTTTTAATCAGAATATGTAAACAACAATTATCAACAATATATCACTTACGATTTCATTCAAGATATTATGAATAATGTCATTCAACAACACTTAACCAAGTACAAAATAATTTTACGTGGAAACCCAAATGGGAGAAAACCACATAATGTTTTCTTATATATCATAAGATTTCATTCATAGGAAACAAAAAATTTCAAAATTCTCTAGCACCAACTGAAAGGAGGCACCAACTTGAAGGAAGATACAACTCCCTAGATTCTTCATCTCCAACTGGAAGGAGGATCCAACCCCCTGATTTACAATATCCAACCTGAAGGAAGATATGACTCACTATATTCTCCAACACTAACTATAAGGAGGATACAACCCCCTTTCCTTTCCCCTTCCTTCCTCCCTGAAATATAAATGGAGACTCAACCTGTCACTAATACTATCACTGTCATTGTCACCGTCACTTTTATTGTCATTGTCATTATCTCTGTCACTATCTCTGTCACTGATACTGATATATCATCATCAACATCATCATCAACAAAAGCATATACAATCACATAAATCGTATGACAAGATCACCAAGAACATCTCTAAAAAATATGCCCAACATCACCAACATATGCCTCAAACCATATGCCAAAAATGTGCCTCAAGAAAGTGCCATATCATCCATGATAAACCATAAATCATGTACCAAAAATAAACCTCAAATCATATGCACAAAGTATCTAATATACACCTCAAACTATGTGCTAAAATCACGCCTTAAGCATGTGCCAAACCATCCAAGATATGCCTTAAACATATACCACAACTACCAAGATAAAACACATAGAAAACATACCTTTTATAATGTAATCAACCTAGTGCATAAGATCACAACCAACAAACCTTCTTCAACTTCTACATCAATATGATATCATCTTCATTGAGCTTTCCTTCAGCCTCGTTGGAAAAATATGGGAAACTAGCAGTGCCTCGCATGACGAGTTTTGTTCAACCCATGGGGGCCTTGTTCAAAACCTTCTATCTCACCCATGAGGGCCTACTCAATTAGGGTTTTCAAATAACCCTTCTCCCACTTTCAACCCCGATACTTTTCTCCTTCACACTCCTTCTCTTCCTCAAATTCACTACCTCATACTTACTAAGAGATCACATACTTGTTTGCTTGGTTGATTGGAATGAGAAGATTCTTGATGTGTATTTATACTGTTTCAAGTAACTCCTTTACTTAATTTTAGGGCCGACCTGTAACTTTTGTTTGCAACAAATTTTCTCCTTTAATTAATTTTGGGGTCGACTTGTAACTTCTTTGACCTTAGGTTCATAGCTTCTTGACCATACTTCGGGGCTTAAACTTTAAGAGAACATAACTTTTCAACCGTGAGGAACTATGTGGCCTACCACCTACTGTTGGAAACAAAATGACGAGGAATATCCATCTATGAGGGTTCTGAATACATTTTTAATTTCCTATAGCCTCTTTTTCCTCAAACAACTTTGGGCTTCATGAACACAACTCAAGGATCCTTATAAACTTCTTCAAAGGGTCTTCCCGCAAGGGCCATTCTTAAAAATACGTCATAAGGGGACCACTTTGGAGACTTCTTCAAATACACCCGTTACTTCTAGAGGCTTCTAGACTTATTCTAGAGTTGACATCAATGACAAACAATTTTCCAACAAATAATTATCTCCCTCCCTAGGCCCTAAGAATATAGAGTTTTTCCCAACCCTTAATCAAAAGATGAACAATTAGTGCATGATAGAGTTCTAATTTTCTAGCCAGTAATAATCCCCTTAGACTAACCCCATGAATTGACAAACATAAAATAACATCCCTCAAATGAATTTTCAAGATCATAAATAATTTTTTCACCCTCATTCATGATCTCCTTAAAAATAATCACATTATGTTTTTGGACATCCACAAGACTATTTAGGGCCCATTTTTTAGAGGTATTTCCCAACCCTCTACACTTGAATAAAATGCAAATCATTGAACATCCTCCACTAGGGTGTCAAATTCTCTATTAACCTCATCCAAAGATAAATGTTTACCTACCAAAACCTCACTAAGATCCCTCTCTTATGTCATGGACACGAAGTTGGATTTTATTCCTTTTCCTACTCCTTTAGACCCATTCCCATCATTCAATCCTAAACCACCTTCAATCCCCCCATCAAAACCAAATAAACCCCCTTTCCAATGTTTGATGTTGTATCTATACGGACCCTCCCTTTATCTCTTCTGCACACTTTCCAGAAGATTCTCACTCAAAGAAAGTCCTTACTTCACATGTAGGGATAGAAATACCCCCAATATTCTTTTCCATTGAACCTAACATACCACCTAAAGGGTTTTAATGACTATCTTGAACACCAAATAACCTATCTATAAATTCTCCATTTCCCAAATCACAATAAGACCCTCCATTTGCATTGGACTAGGGACATTAAAACAAGACTCTTTTAGACATATGATGTAAATTGAGTGGGGCCAAATTCCTTAATATCATAAATTTATCCATTGAAAAAAGTCCTTGTGTAATCAATGCATCTAAATCTGGTAGTTGAAGGATTTTCTTGGACACCAATACACTAGGAATGACAAGATCCTAAATAGGGTATAATATCATTCCATTCCCATCTTCCTTCTAAACTGATTCTTCTTCTATATATGGATATAAAATCTTCTTTCATCCCTCCTTTCCTTTGAAAAAATGTCCAGGCTCACTATTTATTCCCTCCTTATTATTCATAACCTCCATCTCATTCCTATCCCAGATCTTTCTTCTAAGTGGAAGACTACAACATATAGATAAATGTCCATAATTGTGACAACAAATACAATGAAATAGGATCGCCACATAATCAAGGGTGTATGTAATAGAATAAGAACCCTTCTTCAATGTGACACTAACATTTAAACCATGCCACAAATCTAATCCAACCAATATACCAATGACAACCATTGAATCAATATCTTGGGAAGGGCATGCCTACTTCAAAAAAATGACCAAGGGAATTCCCTATCTCCTAAAACACCTCATGTGACCAAAAAATCAATAAGGAGTTGGGGAAGCTTTACCCACACCGACGTAAACTCAACCCTTTCATCACTGACATCGAAAAAGGGTGTCCAATTCTTTAAGTATAGTGGGGTTGAGTCCCACTTATAGTGTGAAGCCATGAATTTCTCCACATTTGACACAAAATGAAAGATTAACTCAATCTAGCTTGTTGAGAGTATGTAGAAAATGGGATTATCCCAATATAGGAACCCAAAAGGTGCAAATTAATTCTCTAAGGGTACTTTCCCCCACTCTTCTCACATGGAAATGATAAACAATATCCCACTTTTCCATTATCATGATTTTATTCATTTTGACCTCTTCCCCAAGGACCAAATTAACCATGGTATTCCTTTTCTTGACGAATTTCTTTCGTTTGTATTCAACACCTACACTACCTCCCACTCCTTGAGTTGAAAGAACCTCTTTTCCCTGAGAAATAACCTTCACAAGG
Organism: Picea glauca; assembly: GCA_000966675.3. Taxonomy (NCBI): domain Eukaryota; kingdom Viridiplantae; phylum Streptophyta; class Pinopsida; order Pinales; family Pinaceae; genus Picea; species Picea glauca. Next base: position 21,397 of record JZKD02S1883649.1, read on the forward strand.
GAAAAAGATCATACACATCCACTCCAATTAATAGTATTGGTTGGAAATATTTTTATATTCTTCTACCCTATAAATAGTAGAAAGACCACCTATACACACTTCACCAAAAGCTACTCTATCTAAGGACTTCCCAAGGGAACTAGAGCCAAGCTCTCTAACTTCCTCAAATAGAAAACCACTTTGACCTTCGAGAAAGGCATCCAGAGGACCAAGAAAGGAACACGACTCCAAGCATGAAGTATTACCAACCTCTTTAGCTCCTTTTTGAATACTAACCTCCCTAGTTTTGATAGAAACAACCCCTTCACATCCAACCCGATCCTCGATCTTCCATGGGATATACCTTGTCACCATCAATAAATCCAATAGAGGTGGGCTTGTACTTTTCTTTTGTAATCCCATAACTACCCTTGTCATACCCTAGTCTCACTCCTACCTCAAAGTTTTTATCCTCCTTGGACAAGGTTTCCAAAGTGTTCTCCTTTGAGAGTTTTGACCCCAAAGAGGTACCTGAGGATAAACCTAGCTTTTTAGGAATACAGACTATCAAGTGAAGAGAGGACCAAATATAATCCCTCATACAATTTTTTTGAATAATCAACCAACTCTGTATCCATAATTCAAACCGTAGTTCCTCCAATCAATATTTAATTTAGATAACTCCATTTGTTTTAAAAAATAAATCAAAATATTTTATATAAACAAAATAAAATATTGATAATTTGATAAAATTATTATGTATATCTAATAACCATGTCTATATACAAAATTACATAAAACAATATTACAAATATAATAATAAATTACTGTACATACATCCATAATTATATGCTAATTATCTCTAAGAGAGGGTAAAATGAACAATGGGTGGAAAAACCAACAATATGTCTGTAATCACTCGATGCTTTAATGAGACTAGCCATGGAAACTATATACAAAATTACATGAAACAGTATTACAAATATAATAATAAATTACTTTACATACATTCATAGTTAGATACCAATTCTCTCTAAGAGAGGGTAAAATGAACAATGAGTGGAAAAACCTAGCATATGTTTGTAATCACTCGATGCTTTAATGATACTAGTCATGGAAACTCTAGAAAAATGGTCCTTTTACCCTAGTGAACAGAGAAGTCCATTATTAGGGATGTATTAATATTGATATTCATAACCCCAATTCAAAGGAAGATATACTATGTTGAAATAACAAAGCTTAAGGATCTCACTCAAAGAAGAAAGGATACTTCTGATACCTCATGGAATAATTCCAATTATGGGAGAAAACACACACACTCTCTTAATTCTATTGAAGTATTTCAAGTTTGGTAAAGAATGCCCCCAAAAAAATTAAGAAAAATAAATAAATGATGAAGAAGGAAAAAAGTGATTTAACACCTTGTGTCCAGGGAATGGAAATAAGAGTGTCACACCAATCCCAAATAACCACACAACTCACTTAGAGAAATATGGACTCATACTAATTCTTGTTAATACACTTTGATTTTTGATTTTGGTTATATTGAGAATGTGATATCCAAACCCTCCTAACAAATATGGAGTTTTAGTGTTGTCACTTGGATTTTTGGTGTTGTCACTAAGTTTTTTGAAGTGTTGTTGCTTGACTCAAGTTTTTATAATCATTTTGTTATAACTATTGGGGCGTACAATGGTTGGTATCAGTATCTCCTTAACTTGTATTATTTTGATCTTCAATAATCTCTCCTGGGGTTTTGACAACGACTCAATTTTTTCCATTCTTAATCAACTTTTTTCATTGTTGACTTGTGTCTCGCTTATGTCTTAAATGACAATATTGCACTTGTCGTGACTTTATCACTTACCTTTTAGGGAACAATATGAAACAACAAATTTGTTCACTAGTAATGTTTGCAATTTAACTTCGTCTTTATTGCTATATGTCTAGTTGAGATAGCGAACTCATCAATATTAATCGATGTATAATCATTAACTTAGTTTTTCCACGATGACATTTATACATTAACTTAGTTTTTCCATGATGACATTACCTTATCATATAGTCAATGGAGTTGCTCTTTTTTTCTTTCTAATAATGTTTATATATTTCATGGTTATTGCTTTAATCATCTTTCAAAATTAAATATATATATATATATATATATATATATATATATATATATATATATAATTCCAATACTTAATGATAAGAGCATGGAGATTGGAAGGAATGGGCAATGGTGGCTATGGTCTATTCCTAGTTTAGGGTTTATTGCTAGTTTAACTATGGTGGAAATAGATAATCAACCATATTTTTAAAGGTTGATTTACCTATTGTAACATGCTTTATAGAATACATTTTTGATAGATTGTGGAAGGTGTTTATGTATCGTAATGCGGTGGTAGGGAATTTATATTGCAGTGCCTTTCATGGTATTTAATTGAGGTTTTCCCTCACTCAGGGGGTTAATCATATCCAATTTATTAGTAGACAATGATGGATGGAAGGGGTATCAAATTGTAGTACATAACTCTAGTTCAAAAATACACGAGGGAAAAAAAGTTCCAAGGTGTGAGGATTTTGGGTTTTAATATATGAACCTAGGAAATGAAGAGGGGATCATGATTTATAAAGGGTCTTATCTATCCTTGGATAATGGTACCAGACTAGGCCAAAAGGGCCTCCTAGTCATGGTGGATATTGATGGGATTGTAAGGAGTTACACAAATCCACTACCGTCTAGGAATGACATCATAGTTTCCCCTTTAACTTCATAGGTGATGACTTGGGCTTATTAGAAGTGTCTAAGGAAGGTGGTGAGGTTTTGGATTTATCAAATCAATGTCTCCCTAAAAATGTTCCAAAGGTGGTAGGGAATCCTGGGGACTCAGAAGATGTTAAGGAAGCAATGTTTACGAGTTGGATAAGAGAGTCAAACTATGTAAAGCTAAGAGCAAAAGAAATGAAGTTGATAATGGGATAGGATGTGGTGATGGAGTATATTCAACTCTATCAAGAAATGAGATTAGTAGGAAAATTCCATGCCAAACTCATCTTTAAAAAATCGATGAACACATATGGGTGAGGAAGGTTTGGAAACAATGGCTTGGTTATGCACCCATTTTCCATTTACTAGCTAAAGGCTAGACAACTATCGTCTTTCAGTCTACAAAGGGAAAAATAAACATTCTACAATAGAAATACTATTGGGAAAATTCTATTTTGTCCCTAAAGAACAGTACCCCTTTGGTTGATCCTATGATAAATAAGGATGACATTCAACTACTGTAGGTTACAGTACATTCCTTCTCTTTGGAGTTGTGGCCAAAGAGGGCCCTTACTTTGATTGGTAACATGCTACAGAAGATGCTGGATATAGATGAGAAAGATAGATCGTTGGATAGGACTTATGTGGCCAATATTCGTGTTGAAATGGGTTACAGTGAAGGTATTGATATACATGTAGGGAATCTATCCTACCAATAGGACATTGACTATCTCAAGATTCCCTTCATGAGCTCTATTTTTCATATGTACGGTCATCTTAGACATACATTCTCCAAGAAGGATATGCTATATGATGATGAAGATGTTGAAGCACATTTGGAGGTTGGGAAACAAGTTGATAACCGATTAGAGGCTAATAAAGAGAAACTAAATACCCTTTATTTAATGAAATCTAGGCCAGTCTATGAGAATCCCTATTATTTGTAATTGAATTTTTTTACAAGACATTGATATAGCTAAAGAATAGTCTACAAGTTTGAAAAAAATAATAATTAGGGAGGTTGAGTTAGAAGAGAAAAGTAGAATAGTTGAAGGCCTTGGTGTTTCAACTACCTCTACTCAGAATAAACCCTTAACCTTTGTGGATGTGATAAACATGAAGGATTTAATTAAGAAAGGAATAATGGCATAAATGATGTGGAGATTTATTATTCAAGGTAAGAATTTCCTCATAAAATTTAGTATCTTATGAAGGGGGTAAATATTGTAAACCCCTATGAAGTTCCACTTGACCACAATGTTAGAGAAAACCTTGTGCGGGGGGGAGGGAGGGGGGGAGAACATACCAAAAAAGGACAAGTTATAATCCACATACAATAGCAACACCATGCACTCATTAGATGAATATTTTATCCCCATTGAAAGTAAAAAATACCATTTAAGGTTTGCAAAGAAAACAATGATAGCATTGAATGAGGAAGGTGTAGCTAGAGGTACATGCATGGACATGAATAAAGGCTGAGGTAGTCCTGGTAGTAAATGTTACCTTTCCCAAGAAAATAATCAAAACTAGATTTGGAGGTTTTATCAAGAAAATAAATGACTATTCATGGGACCCTTAGAATAGGTAAATCCCATTCCAAGGTTACAAATTGGTCGTGATCTCTTATAACATAAGAGGCTTGGGGAGTGCCTACAAAATAAAATTTTTGAAGAGAATTGTAGCAGTAAATAACACATACATGATTTTGATTTAGGAAACAACTATGGAGGCTAGTAAGGTAAAATATATTTTAGTGTCTACTCTTATTGAGTGAAGTTTTGAATCACTTAGTGCAAATGGGAAATATAGTGCTCTACCGATTTTATGGTATAAGACCCTACAATTTAGAAGTGTCCCCTTTTTAGAAAATTTCATTAGTTTGGAATTGTTATCCTCGGGTATAGACTCAATGTTTAGTTTTATCAATGTCTATGGACCTTTTCTATCTATGGAAGGTTTCTAGGATTCCTTATTTTGGATCATGGATTTGAGGAAGGATAATGTGATTGTGGGACATGATTTTTGTCCATCTTGAGACAAGTTGAAGTGTGGGGGGAGTTATAAGGATGTACCCTATTCCTGAATATCTCCTTGAGAAGATTGAAGATGTGGGTCTATGTGACATAGAGCCCTTGAATTTGAAATCCACTTGGAGAAATAATAGGGGGGGGTATGGGATTTTAACTTACATTGGTTGAAGGACCCTGGGTTTAGAGACTTGGTTTCAATGAATGGAAGCATTTTGATAGAAAATTTGAGGATTCAACAATGCTCGATTTTAGTAAAAATCTAAAAAGGATCAAAAGGAAAACTATTGAATGAGAAAAGTTTAATTTCCGAAACACTCAAGAACATATATGGATATTGGAATAGTATATTGCAAACACGTTCAATTCCAATATTAATGGAATCTTTATTGAAGAAAAGTTAAAGGCCTTAAATTTGAAGGAGGTTGCTAAAAAGGATCTATTATATTACGAAGAATCCAAATGGAGGCAAAATATTAGAGAAAATTAGATAGAACAATGGAAAGAAAATACCATATTTTTTCACAATTATGCAAAAATGAGGAAGAATATAAACACCATTTGGAGTATAAAGGATGAAAGAGGGGATCAAGTTATAGCTTTAGGGGGATGGAATAAGTGGGCAACAACCACTTAAAAAATATTTTTATGGAATCCCCTTGGGCCAATATAGTAGAGAAGTGAGGTAGGTTTGTCCTTTGTCATCCCCACTCTTTGTTATTACAATAGAGGGATTGAGAAAATGTCATCTACATGAAAGAGTCTCCGGTAGATTGAAAGGTATTCATTTAGGGGATTGTGTATATTAAACTCGTTTGATGTCTATTGATGATGTTTTATTATTTAGGGATGGGTCTTTGTGGGATGCTAATGTTGGTTGTGGAGCCTAATTATCTTCCTGATCCATATGTAGGTATGCCTATCCCCATTCTGTCAGGGGTTCGGGGGTGGATCTCCCGAGGATTTTTTTGGGAAAATTTCCTTGTAAAATATTGTAATTTCATAGTCAATCTAAACTGTTCATTATAAGGTCGTGGATCTGACTGTAGAAGTTATGTTAGGGTTTTCGCCCAAAAAGGATACCCGTTTTTTTGTATGAGGGCATTGTATTGCAACTGTATATGTGTGTGAATATTTTATTTTGAGAGGGGAGACTGTGAGAGAAAGAAGAGGAAGTTACAACGGGTGTGTTGTAGGTTGTATCCCTTCATTTGATGGATAATAATAAAGGAAGGACTTGACAATTTCTCTGGTGGACATAGCCCACACTGGGTGAACCATGTATATCTGTGTCTCTATTGTATTGTGTATCTTCTGTGTTTTATTTCCACATTTGTTTTATTTTGTTGCTCCGTGATTCTATTTCTCTAACAACTAAAGTTATTCATTGATCTTTAGAGTTGTATTGTAAAGCCATAGGAATGAAATTCAAGCAATAAAGATCACACATTATCTTTCAGAAAGCTATTGAAGGAAAATAAAGAAATGTTAAAGATTTATTTCCCTTTTAGGAAGGTCATTTTTAGAATGGACTCAAATATCTTCATTTTCTCCTAAAACCAAATGAATATGGTCTTTTAGCTTGGTTTTGGCTATATAGCATAATTGAAAATAGGGTTACAACGTAGTATACTAGGTGGAAAACTCTCAATTTTCAAAGCAATTCTAGAATCTATTCCAGTTTATTAATAAACGTTGGCTTATATCCCTAAAGGAATATCACAAAAGTTTGGGAGGAAGATCTTTATCTTTCTATGGACTAGAAAGTACAACAAGGAGAAGATGGTTTTTTTCAAATGGGAAAGAATCACTGGGCCTAAGAAGGAAGGTGAGTGGGGCCTTAAGAATATATTTCATTTATCCAAGGCATTATCTACCAAAAGTTTATGGAAGGTGATTTTAGGTACTGGGACATGGATGGGTGTCCTATATAAAAAATATATTCTTCCTTTGTCAGTGTTGGATAGGATTCGAAGCCCCACTAAATCTCATGCTAATGACTCTATTTTTTGGAAAGATTTGTTCCAATCTTTTCCCTTGGTGGGGAATTGGATATCCTATAAGGTTGGTGATGGAAATAGAATTAGACTAGGGGTGGATCCTTGGATTGGTGGGGATAATGATATCAGGTTGTCTATGGATATTCAAGATACTTTAAGAACCCTCAACAAAACCACTTTTGTAGATGTTCAGGATGGAGTTGGTATTTTATTTTAGGGTGGATATTCGGTGCAATCTGAAGCCCTTGGCTTAGTTAACATAGAATATGAGAGTGGGATATGTATGCTTATAAATTTAATGCTAGTAATATTGTTCCAAGAGTTGATGAGGACAAATTAATGTGGTAAAAAAAGATTGTTAGGTGATTTTTTATGACAAAATTTGGGTACGAGGATATGTTTAAGAAAGTATGGAAAATCAAGGCTCCTTTAAATTGCAAATTGTTTCTCTAGATAGAACTCTCTAACAAAGTCCTTCCTTGGGACAATTTTGTTAAATTATCTTTTAAGGGCATGGGTTGGTGTCCTTTGTGTAGAGGTGCTTCAAAGACTATTTCTCATATGTTGTCTATATGTCAATTATCATATAAAGTTTGGGATGCATCAATGACTCTTATATTGCAACTAGAGATATCTAAAACATTTGTGGGAAAACAAAATATTGCAAGAATTTGAAGCATTTCCATTACTAGTTGTTTGAATGATCTAGAGGACTATAAATGGATTTTTTTTTAGTATGAATTGATCTCTCCCTTGCAAACTTTTTTCAAAATAAAATATGCATTTGAATACTTCAAAATTCAAGGCTACAAGGTAGGTTTTGCATCCCTATATTGACAAGTCTAGTTTGTGTAAATTACTTGACTATGATTTTTAAGGAAACCTAAGAAAATGTGGGGCAAGAGGGGTCATTTTATTCTTGGTAAATAACTCCCTTTCCTTTTCATGTGGTTTAGGGTTCAGTTCTAATAATGTATTTGAGTTAAAGGTGGTCATATTTCTAGTGGATATTCTAGTAAAAAGAGGTATTCATGACATTTAGATCTTTAATGACTCTCCACTAGTAATCAATTGTATTTCAAGGTAGAGTACAATTTAAGGTAGAGGAAAGATATATGTGATTCTACATTGGATATGGTATTTGCAGCCAACAATGGCTTCGTATTTCTTTTTAATTTTCAGAAATCTATAGTTTTAAAACTATTTGATATTCAGTTGATAGTGATAGACATAGAGCTTCGAGATAATTTTTCCTAGACCTAATTATTAATCTAAAGAGTTAGAAGAAACACTCCTTTATGGTTATAGTTTCCATGGAGACATTGATAAATGTAATTTCATCATTTCTACTTAAAATAATCGGTTTTTTGGAAAATAAGAACATGAAACTTATCTCTATAATTTAAAGTTTAATATACCATTATTCTAATCTTTGAATACCTTTAACTCAATGATGTACTCGTAAAATACAACTCTAATAGGAATTGCCACTTGATTTGAATGTCATTTTTATTCGATATGGTATAGTTTATCCCATGAATTACTAGTTATCAATAAAAAACTTGGTACCTATGTTATTCATTGAGATTGTCAAACCACAACATAATAAGTATGGTAATTATCAACTTTCAAAAAAAATTATTTATATATCAACCTATCTCTATGTCAAAATATGGTCCCCATATTTATCAATTAATTTTTATCAGTAGAAGTTGAATATGAAAATTGGAAAAACTTATAGCTATGGTTATAAGTTTTAAAAAATAAAAAATTGTCAATTGGGTTTAACTCGGGTGGTTGGGAGGAATGATATTCATCCCCCCCCATCTAGGTTCAACTCCTTAAAGTGACATCTTGAGCTCATAAGGAGTATATTGTTGTAATGGTTTCGAGAGCCCTATTGTTGGCTGGCATAAATTTGCATTCTTAATGATTCGCGGAAATGGGCACCAACATTAAGTCACATAAGAGAATTATATACATTAAAAAAGGAAAGCTATTTCTATAATGTGGGTACTTTGAAATACATAAGAATAATACTCATGCAGATAGATACATTCATGCCCAATCCCATCATCATCCATCTCAAATCTCTGTTGTTGTAAAAAAATTGATTACTCGGGCCTTTTGAATCTTCTCTCCCCAATTCCTTGAAAAAGAAAAATCCCATCAAACTAAATCCCTCAATTCCAGTAATTAATCCATATCTCAAACCAACAAAACCTTTCTATCCCAAATAGAAAAACTCCTCCTCTTTCTACCCCTTGGCTCTTATTTCTCTTCCTTACATTCATGGAACCACTGATCACATATCTAAAATTTTGTCTAAAACGAATATTAAAACCGTTTTCAAACCCTATAAAACCCTTAAACACTTATTTAGAACTGCTAAAGATAAATATGACCCAATGCTTGGCCCATGAGTTTACAAAATTCCTTGTTCTTGTGGTGAATCATACATTCGTAAAACTGGTAGATTCTTTAAATCATGCCTTAAATAACACATTGCTGACACAACCCACAATCATATCTCAAAGTCAGATATTGATGAACACTCTTTCTATAATGTCCCCAAGGCCGAGCCCTGTTGTAAAGCTTGCATTATGAATTGTAATTATGTTTTATAGGCTAATGATCCAAGTTTATATAAGCTAGTGGGCTTATATGATTATTAGGCCAGAGAGCCTAAGTGTTGAAGGCCAGGAGCCTGATTGTTGTACATGTAATTATGCACAGTATTAATACAAAACATCTTTGCATGTGGACCGACCATGATGAATGAGTGATGGGGGACTAAGCATCCACAAAGCCTAGGTAAGGGATTGGGGGCTGGAAGGTTGGAAAGAGAGGCTAAGTGTTGAGCCTAGGGGCTTAAGTCCTTGGGAATAATACTTTAATATTATTCCAAAAGCCTTGTGAAATGTGATGTTTTATCCTAAGTTCTTTGGAAGGACGAGTGACTTCCAAATGTGAAGGAACGAGCTTCATGGGTGACAAGTGTCAACCCAAGTGCATGCAGTTAAAATTGTTGAGTTGGGCCATGTTGGGGGTTCTTCGACCATTCCTGTCGACTGCTGCAGAGTTTCCTCCTTCATTCAACCGTCGACTGTCTGAACGGAAAATCCCGTCTGATCTCTGCATACCATCACACAACTCTAAAACCTGAATCCTATGTTGTTCTCTGGGAAATCCGGTACACCCTCTGTCAAAACTGTGAGTTTGTCCTGTATTGCTGGTGAGGGGAAAAACCAAAGTGTCTCTAAATTGCTGAGCCTTGTTATGATGAAGCGTCTGTCTATCATCGGTTTGGGAAACCCGTGTTTGTTGTCCCAATTGACTGTGGTGTCCGTGCAGTGCTTGACCGCGTGTGACTTGTTGGCCAACATATACAACACTCTCTCCAGGTGAGAGAGGTGGTTGAGGTTGAAGGGAAATGTTTCCTGTCCCGTGAGCAACTCTCTCCAGGTGAGAGAGTGCATGGAGGAAGGACAGAGCTCTTGGAAGGAACCCTGTAGCTGCCACATAGCTCAGAGATTTCCAGTCCGGTCTGTTGCTGAAGCCCAAGGTAAGGGAGATTAGCAGCCGAAGGACTGTCTAGGTGATAGAGAATGTGTATACTCCTGGGGTGGGACAGGCATGTGGGGAAGGAGAGTCTGTGGGCAGTGGGCATATGGGGTTCCTGGGAGAGAATCCTTCTTCTGTGAATATGTGTCTTCTTGTAAACCTTGCCTAGCCTAGGAATCCCTACCCAGTGGAGCTTAGTCCCATCTCGGGGGTGACCTACTGCTGAGAATGATGAGCAATGCGGTCTAAGGCTAGGAGGTTCATGGAAGGTCTACACGCAGTTGGTGGGGTGTGACAGTTTCAAAGATAAGTGTCACTATGTTTTATAATTATGTAATTTAATAAATTGCATACCTGTGATTCTTGCAATGTTATCATGTATTTTGCTGTGCATATGAATTTATTGTTATTTCCATTAACTCTAAAATGCTAGCAATAATTCTGTGTTTAACTATAATTAAGTGTTTTAAGTTCATTAGAATGCATAATGTGTTACAAAAGTGTTTTTTTTTTTCTGCGTAGTGGCGTTGGCTCGGCCCTGGGGTTGATGACTGGGGGTGTTATAGTATGGTATCAGAGCCTAGTTTCAATGCTGAGCCTGGATGGGCTGGATAAGCATTCTTTGGACCGAGGTTTTGAGAAGAAGTTGTGTCTGGAGGACTAATTTTAGACCTTAGAATGTTTCTGAGTGTCAACGGACTACTTGACCGTGTTACAAAGCTTAGGAGGGATAACACCTTTGAAGTGTTCAAAGGGAGACAGAGATTGAAACCATCGCATAGAAATTAAGTTAAGGAGGGAGAACACTCAGTCGTTGGGCATAAGTCATTGAGGAGTGAATCGAGTGGTCAGAATTCTCCATGGAGAGCTCGCGAAATCGCGAGGACCGTAGGATCCTGTGGAGCTGTAAGGTGGTTAGGAGTTGGACGAACTCACCACCCTAATATCAAGAATCAACGTGAATCGTTGATCGTGGTCAATATGAGCCGTTGATCTCGTTTCAACCCATGTCATTGGATCATTTTGTGAATTCGGGGTTCGTAAATTTGGAGGGAAGACCAAATTATTGGTTTCGCGAAGTTCCAAGTTGCAAGGAACAGGGAAGGAGATCCAGACCATTGGATCCAAGCCACAGGAGAACCGTTGGATCAGAAACTTCGCGAGGTATCACGTATCGGGGGTTCGGGGGTTGAAAGAATTTCTTTTCGACTGCGAAGTCGCGAAGTGCCGAGCATCGAGGGCTCGTATGAACACATAGCACATCCGTTAGGTGGGGGCCGCATGGTTGACAGGTGGACCTTCTTAAGGACACCATGTGTCACTACCTTGGTGGACGACAACTATGCTATGGGCCCAGGGGGAGAGAGGTCAGAATTTTGGAAGTTGGGAGTTGGAGAGGGAAGCGAGTGTGAGAACCTCTGGGACCAAAATCCTGAAAACCCGAAACCCCGAAATCCTGAAACCATGAAATTTCGAAACCCGAAGTTTCATTTGGAGAGCCTTGTAGAACCTAGCAGTTTAGCATTTGATCAAGGCCCATGGACGCATGGGTTGTAGACTAAGAAAATGGGGGCTATCGCCAAAAATTGCAGAGCTAAACAGAGCTCAAAAAATTCGTGGAATCGAAATGTTTTCTTAATTTGCGTTGGTTTATGAAAGTTGTAGTTTTATTAAGGGTTTAAGGCCTAACAAACTTCGGTTGACTGCATGTTGTGTGTGCAGAGTTCAATGAGTGTCAAGACAGCCGTGAATCGACACCAAGTATAGAAATGGAAGAGGTGTGGATTTCCTCCAGTTCATAGAACGAAAGAGAAGGAAGGGATGTCAACTTGGGAGTCGAAGGATCCAACTCCAATGGGCACATAAGAGAATTGGATAAGGAAGGGCATATGTTGAAAATCATTGAAGGATTGCAGAAAGAAGCCCAGGCTCCCTGAGCCGATAGTCGAAAGATCATGAGGGTCAGGGATCGGCAAGGTGAATTCAACTTAAAGATGTTGAAGAGCCTGGAAAGAATAGAAAGGAAATTGAAAAAGGAGAGTGACACAAGCAAAACAGGGAGTTGTAGGACCCCTGAGAGGAAAAGTAGATCAAGGAGTGTCAGCAGACATCATCGTCACTCCCCAAAGCATTCCAGTAGGGAAGTAGACATTAGTTCAAGCCCATCTCCTACCAGAAAGCACAGGAGATCTAGGATGGATGAATTGAAAGGGGAAATGAACAAGATCAAGCCTCCAACACTCAATGGAGAACATAAGAAGGAGGAAGATGCCGAAACTTGGTTGCTTGGCATGAGGAAATATTTCCAACTGCATAATTATTCCTCTCATGTAGAAGGAAGAATTGCGATGTATCAACTAAAAGGAAAAGCATCCATGTTGTGGGATCAACTTGTGCAGGTGTAGCACATTAGAGAGAAAGATATCACATGGAAGGAATTCAAGAGGTATTTCGAGAGGAAATACCTGACTAAAAGATACTATGACCGAAAGATGAAGGAGTTCTTCGAACTCAAGATGGGAAACATGACCATTGATGAATATGAATGAAGGTTTTTGGAATTACTGAAGTATGTTCCATTCATCAAAGATGAGGCTGTCAAGATTCAGAGGTATCTGAGTGGACTGCCACCTTCCATTGGTGACAAGATTCAATATGATGACCCTAAGACTATGGAAGAAACAATAAGAAGAGTGAAATGCTTATATGAACAACAAAGAGAAAAGCCTACCTTTTGGAAGGCTTGGGATGACCAAAAGAAGTTTAAGAAAGAACAGAGGAAGAAGGGAAACAAACCTCCCTTTTTCAGAAATAGTCCTCAAGGACAACTGTCTCTTAGAGATCTCAGGAAGGTTGAAGTAAGTGGGAAAATGTCAAGGCTGCCACCTATGGAATGTTGGGGTTGTAAATAAAACCATAGGTACAGAGATTGCCCCCACAAAAATGATAAAGTAAGATTTCTCCACAATGTTCAGCAAGCTGAAACAGTGGAGGACATGGGCAGTAGAATGCCAAGGATCTATGCGGCCCTGGAAAACAAGCAAGCTAAATTTCAGTCACACATGATTGAAGTGGAAGGTATGATTAACAACCAACCATTTACTATTTTAGTTGATTCAGGGGTTAGCCATAGTTATATAGACCCTAGAGTGGTAGAAAGTTTTCATTTGATAAGAAGCAAACATGAAAAGTCTTGGTTAGTGCAGCTAGATACTGGAACCAAGAGGAAAGTCACGGAGTTAGTCAAGTCCTATCCGGTAGACATGAATGGAATGATCATGAAGGCCGATTTGAACATTCTGTCGTTAGGCTCGTATGCTTGTTTAATTGGGATGGACTAGTTGGACCAGCACCATGCCCTTGTGGACTGTCGTAACAAGGAATTTACATGCTTGGATGAGGAGGGGAATCAAAAAACAATCCAAGGAATTCCCAGAGCTGTGGTTGTTAGAAAAATCTCAGCAATGCAGTTGAAAAAGTGCTACAGGAAAGGCTGTCAATTGGTTGTAGCCCGTGTAGAGGAAGCATCCAGAGATGAAGTCTCAAATATTTGAGACCATGCGGTACTAACATAGTTTGAAGAGGTATTTCAGGAGGTACCCAGATTACCTCTGAAGAGAGACATCGATTTCTCTATAAAATTGATGCCTGGAGCAGCTCCAGTGTCGAAAGCTCCTTATAGAATGAGTACGCCAGAGATGAAAGAGTTGCAATTACAACTTGAAGAGCTTCTAAAGAAGGGGTACATTCACCCAAGCATGTCACCTTGGGGTGCCCTAGTCCTGTTCGTGAAGAAGAAGGACGGGACGTTGAGGCTGTGCATTGATTTCAGATAGTTGAACAAAGTAACTGTCAAGAACAAGTATCCTCTGCCGAGGATCGACGATCTTTTCGATCAGTTGAAAGGTGCGAAAATATTTTTGAAGATATATCTCAAATCAAGATATCACCAGGTAAGAATAAAAGATGAAGACATCAACAAGACCACCTTTAGAACAAGGTATGGTCATTACAAGTTCACAATGGTGCCATTTGGACTGTCAAACGCACCTGTTGTTTTTATGTGCTTGATGAATGGTGTATTCATGGACTATCTAGACAAGTTTGTCATAGTCTTCCTGGATGAAATTTTGGTGTATTCCAAGTCAGAGGAAGAGCATGAAAAACACCTAAGGATGGTGCTGCAAGTGTTGAGAGAACACCAACTGTATGCCAAGTTGAGCAAATGCTCTTTTTATCAAAGGCAGATCCATTACTTGGGACACATTATTTCAGAAGAAGGGATCGTTGTGGATCCTGAGAAGGTTGAGGCCATCAGAGAATGGTCAACACCAAGGAATGTGGCGGAAGTTAGATCCTTTATGGGTCTAGTGGGCTATTACAGAAGGTTTATTGCAGGGTTCTCAAAGATAGCTCACCCTATCACTTCCTTGCAAAGGAAGGAGAAAAAGTTTCAGTGGACTGAAGAATGTGAGGAAAGTTTCTAGCGATTGAAGCAGCTGTTAACCAGTGCTCCAATCCTGAGGATTGCAGATCCAAATGCAGATTTCATAGTATGCACTGATGCATGCAAAGAAGGATTGGGAGGGGTCCTCAGTCAGAATGGATTTGTAATCTGTTATGAGTCCAGGAAGTTAAAAGAGCACGAAAAGAATTATGCCACTCATGATTTGGAGTTGGCAGCAATCATTCACGCTCTAAGGATATGGAGGCATTACCTCATGGGAAGGAGGTTTGAACTCAAAACAGACCATAACGGTCTGAAATATTTGTTTGATCAACCAACCTTAAACGCTAGACAAAGTAGGTGGCTGGAATTTCTGTGTGAACACGACTTTGATATCAAGCATATCAAAGGGAAGGAAAACAAGGTGGTCGATGCACTCAGCAGAAAGGTGCATGAATTACATGCTACAACCATTAGCATGTACATGACTGATATTAAGGATAGAATTTTGGAAGCTGCAAATGCAGATTTGCAGTACAGAGACTTGGTAGAAAAGCTACAACAAAGTGAGAGACCACAAAAAGAGGAAGATTACACCTTGGAAGCTGATGGAATACTTCTGTACAAAAACATAGTGTATATACCCAATGTCCAGGGTTTGAAACTTGTGATTCTAAGAGAAATGCATAACGTGACTTATGTTGGACACCCTGGATATCAGAAGACTATGGCAGCAGTTAGGAGCCATTACTTTTTTCCGGGTATGAAGAGAGAGATCGCTGAATACATCGCCAGATGTATGGAGTGCCAGAAAGTTAAAGCTAAGCATAGGCACCCAGTAGGGTTGCTGCAACCTTTACCCATTCCTGAGTGGAAGTGGGAGGTAGTAATGATGGATTTTATTACGGGATTGCCCAAAACAAGCAAGCTACATGATTCGATCATGGTGGTGGTGGACAAGCTTACAAAAGCTGCCCATTTTAATCCACTGAAAACTACTCACAAGGCAACAAATGTTGCTGATATTTTCATAAAGGAAGTGGCACGATTGCACGAAATTCCTAAAACAATTGTGTTTTTCAGAGACCCGAAATTCACCTCAAATTTCTGGAAAGGATTGTTCAAAGGATTCGGAACGAATCTGAACTTTAGTATAGCTTATCATCCTGAGTCTGATGGACAAATAGAGAGGGTGAACAGAGTAATATAATACATACTGAGAATGTATGTGATGGACGAACCATCAAGATGGGAAGACTACCTACACTTGGTAGAATTTGCCTACAACAATGGGTATCATGCATCGTTGAAGATGAGCCCATTTGAAGCACTTTATGGAAGAAAGTGCAATACTCCAGTGAGATGGGATAATCTAGCTAATAGAGCAGTAGTTGGGCTAGAGTTGCTCAAGGAGATGGAGGACCAAATGATAAAAATTAAGCAGAATTTGAAAGCTGCCTAGGACAGGCAGAAAAGTTATGCTGATAAGAACAAAACCCATAGAGATTTCAAAGTGGGCGATCATGTTTTCCTGAAAGTGAAAGCTAACATGAGTTCCCTGAGGCTGGGAAGTTGTGCCAAGTTGGCAGCCAGATTTTGTGGGCCATTTGAAATCCTGGAAAGGATTGGGCCAGTTGCATATATGCTTGCATTACCTGCATCCATGACTATACATAATGTGTTTCATGTTTCATTTATTAAGAAATATATATCAGGTGCTAATCATGTTATCGATTGGAATGTGATTTAGGTGGAACAAGAAGGTGTCCTGCAAGTGCATCCTGTGCGCATATTGGACAGGAAAAACAAATAGCTCCAGAATCGAGCTATAGGGCTTGTAAAGGTCCAGTGGACCTGGTACGGTCCCGAGGATGTGCCATGGGAGCATGAAGATGTTATGCGGGCAAAGTACCCGCATCTTTTTGAAGATTTTGAAAAGCTTGCAGATGCAATGTAAAGTTACACTGAGGATAGTGAAAAAATAAGGGGAGGGGATTGTAATGTCCCCAAGGCCGAGCCCTGTTGTAAAGCTTACATTATGAATTGTAATTATGTTTTATAGGTTGGTGAGCCAAGTTTATATAAGCTGGTGGGATTATATGATTATTAGGCTAGAGAGCCTAAGTGTTGAAGGCCAAGAGCCTGATTGTTGTACATGTAATTATGCACAGTATTAATACAAAACATCTCTGCGTGTGGACTGCCCACGATGAATGAGTGATGGGGGACTAAGCATCCACAAAGCCTGGGTAAGGGATTGGGGGCTGGAAGGTTGAAAAGAGAGGCTAAGTGTTGAGCCTAGGGGCTTAAGTCCTTGGGAATAATATTTTAATATTATTCCAAAAGCCTTGTGAAATGTGATGTTTTATCCTAAGTTCTTTGGAAGGACGAGTGACTTCCAAATGTGAAGGAACGAGCTTCATGGGTGACAAGTGTCAACCCAAGTGCATGTAGTTAAAATTGTTGAGTTGGGTCGTGTTGGGGGTTCTTCGGCCATTCCCGTCGACTGTTGTGGAGGTTCCTCCTCCATTCGATCGTCAACTGTCTAAACAAAAAATCCCGTCTGATCTCTGCATACCATCATGGAACTCTAAAACCTGAAGCCTGTGTTGTTCTCTGGGAAAGCCGATACACCCTCTGTCAAAACTGTGAGTCTGTCCTGTATTGCTGGTGGGGGGAAAAACCAAAGTGTCTCTAAATTGTTGAGCCTTGTTATGCTAAAGCATCTGTCTGTCATCGGTTTGGGAAACCCGTGTTTGTTGTCCC
>JZKD02S1883649.1:44927-55870 GCA_000966675.3 Picea glauca
ATAATGTGAGAAATAAGTGGTTGTCATGTGTGTTATTATGATGATTGTTAAAAAAGGCATGGAATGATTATTTAAATATATCCTCGAAATGGCATGGAATGATATTTTTTAAGTTGTTAATTATCGAGGTTTGAAAATTACCATTTGTTTAAAAAATACACTTCCAACATATTATCATAATTTTATTGTAAAATCATTTTGGAATTATAATTTTCTTTTCATTTTTAACATAAATTTATCAAAACATAATAATTTAACATAGATTTATCAAAACATAATAATTTAACTTGTATAAAGTAAATTGTATTTTATTTTAAAATACATTCTTAACATAAATAAATGCATATCAAAATATTTTCATAAATGTTTTCTTATGAAATCATTTTGAAACCATAATTTCTCTTTCATTTCCGACATAAATTTACCAAAACATAATCATCCATTAACTTTTATAAAATTGTTGGAATATTAGTCAATAACAATGACATAGCCATTCATTCATACAATCTTTATTAAACTTTGGAATATTAGTCAATAACAATGACATAGCCATTCATTCGTACAACCCTTATTAAACTTTGAATTTTGTTTCTCAATTGTGTTTTCCCTTCACTCATTTTGTATAGTAATTAAGTTAACTTCATCACATATGTAAATTTAAAAAGTTCTCCATAATTTAATAGGATAAAATATATGAAATAGATTATAGAGTTAGGTGTGAAATTATTTTTATTTTCATAATTTTTTTTCAATAATTTTATTTTATATTATAATTGTTTTTCTTATATTATGATCACTAATTAAGGTCCACTAACATGATTTGACATAATTATTATTAATTATAATATTTTTTAATATATAAACATTTTTATAATATATCTTTTTTTATCAAAATATGATTATTGATATACAAATTAAAGTGTTGAGTTAAATATCACCCTTTCCAATTACTTTGCTTGTTATTTCTTAATACGTTTGTTCTATAGTATTCAGATCAGATTTTATGTAATTTTGAAAAAAAAAAATTGTTTATAAGTTAATGATATGTTTTGTATTTTATGTTGGTTTTCTTAATAAATTTGTATACTTCTTTAGAGTGGTCTATATTTAGAGTTGTATATGATGTTTTTTTTCCAAGAATTTTTTTAAATTTTCTTTATATCAAATATCAAATAAAGATAACTAAATTACATTTAGCAATGTGTCTATAAACTTTATAAAAAAGTATTTTTGTCATCTCTTTATATTAATAGCCAAAGTTTAAGAAAATAGATTTCTAAGTTTTATAGTGATCATTATCAATTGAATATCAAATAACTATGAAATTATAATTTTCCAAAAATGTTTTAGAAGAAATTGAAGAGAAATACTAAGCCATTGTTGGATAGAAATACTAAATCCAATATAGAAACACATATGTGTTCCCTCTAGAAAAACAAGTCATCAAACAAATTTTTTCTTTGTAGTCATAATATCCTGCTCTGACTCCCTAAACTCTTTGATCTCTAGTAATCCTACCACACCATTCACAACCATTTTGGATAAACAATTCTAGTAACATTTGAGTCTTTGTAAATGTGATAAAAACTAAAATTTCCCAACCTGCATAATTTCTCTCTGATCCTTTTGATAAGATAATCCCACACCAAGTTTAAATGCCAACTCACCCATAAAATATAGTTGATCACCAACTAAGAGTCACTAAAGATATGAATGTCATGGATGTCTCTTTCCACTAGAATATCCACCAACACCAATACTTTCTTTACCTCAACTAAAATATTAAAACCTGTAATTGTTATCCTTTGAATGCATAGATAATCACAAAGTTTGAGATCACCTATTTTATGAGTTTCCTTCCTTATCCTTGATGAAGTTTCATCCTTATCTATTAATGATTTTTCGGTGTATTGACACTCTTTAGTTTATGTGGTTGAAGCCTTTTTTTCCATTTATTTTGTTGTGTTTGCTTGTTATATTGTTTAACATGGTATCAAAGCCTTTTTAGCCTTAAGGGCCTGGTAGCTCCTCATGGTAGTCATCCATGAGAGGTGTAACAAATATGAAGATGCAAGTGGTAATTTGAATACAATTTCATGGTAGTGATCCATGTGCTAGTCTCGACAAGGTAGATATACATGCAAAAATTTCTAGCAATTCTTGCTTCTCTCAAGCTAAAGAGCCATGCAATATGATCTACTTGATCTAGCTCCAATTAAGGTGATAATATTACAACAGACAAATTTCAAGATCAAGATCACAACATCAACTAGATGATGCACAAATGTATGGTTTCATAGTGTTAACTCACCGTTAGAGAGAGAAATGCAATAATGTGATCCAAATACCAACTATCTAAACCAAACATTTAGTCTCTTTGCATTCTATCTAAGATATCTTCTATCTATGAATTGCAATACCAAGATATAATATCTAAGTTCTAATTATTTATGATCTATATATATCCACAATATGTTCAAACAATATGTTAGTTCTTGTGTCATGCTTCATTGCATAGCTTAACACGATATCAAAGCCTCTTTAGACTTAAGGGCCTAATATCCTCCATAGTAGTTATCCATGAGGTTCATTGTGAGTAGTGAAGTATTCAACCTCAAAATATTAGGGCCAAATATGTTGGAATATTGGTTGTTGTCATTGATGTCAACCCTAGTCATTGGTTTTGGACCGCAAGATTGATGAAGGTATTTGGACATGAAGGACAATGTACATGCATAAACAAAACCCATGGATGGATAGTATACATCATGTTGTTTCCGGTGGTAGGTGGTACGTCACGTGGATCCTCATGGTTGAGGAGAAATGAATTTTTTAAGATGACAAAGTGAATTGAAGAAGGAAGTACATGTAGGCCTTGAAGATAATTAAAGAAAGGAATTACAAAATAAGAAAGTGTCAGGTCGGCCCTAATGTTAAAAGGAAGTGACATAAATGGTATAAATAAATATCATTATACATTCATTTGAAAAAAAACTTGAATTTCAGAGGAAATCAGAAGTAAAGAAGGCCATATTTCAAGGGAGGATGAAGTCTTTTGGTGATGTGTTCTAAGGTATGTTATTTACAAGTCTTCTTACCATTTTCACTATAACTTTTTTTCTAGAACGACTCAGATGGTGAAATTGCTATGTTATTGAGAAGACATATCAAGGTACCCGTGGTAAACGTTTCAACTCTTTATTCTCTATAATTATGGAGATACACTTTGTGGAAGATAGGGTTTTTGACCAGTCTTGAAGCTATTCAATAAACATGTGTTCAAGGTAAAACAATCATAAATTATTCATAGAGAATCTGAATGAAGTGGGACAAATTTCATTGGAAAGAATACGGACTTTAGTTTAGTTTGTGTGAGTTTCAGAATCTGATGTTAATAATTGAGTGCGGGGAATTCTGTACAAGTTCACTCTCCCGAATAAACCAGAATTGAATAAAGTCTACCATTCTTTCTATAACTTCTTTCAGGGGAGGATTCAAGGAGTGAAACTTGGAGGAGTTTTAGAGAATACATTGAGAAATATTATCTATAGTATTAGAGTATTCCAAGAATTGAAGAATCACAGAAGTTGAAGAAGTCTCAGGAAGCATTATTAGGCTCTATGTGATGGTTGGTTGATGGTGATGATTTAATGTAAAGTTTTATTATCTTTCATATATTCTTGGGTGGAAGTAAGGGGAAAGGATGGAGAGGTGAACCCTCTCTTGATATTGGAGTATTGTATCTTCGTCTTGTATTTTTATCCCTCCCTTTATATTTGGAAGTTGTAGCTACCGCTGGAAGTCATTACTTCCCTTGAACAAGAACTATTGATTATTTCTCATATATTGTGCATGGTGTATTGTGTTGTATTGGTTTAAATCTTACACTATTTTTCATTTCTAATTGGATATAATTGAATGGTTTAAGTATAATTTGAAAAAGACTTTAAGTTGTACTTGATACCGATTCACCCCCCTCTCAGTATCAACAATTGGTATCAGAGTGGGTTACCTTCAATATAGTTTAACCATTGGAAGGAAGATCCTAAGAATAAATGGAAGATAAAATTCCAAATGGGATTCCACCATTTGATGGAAGCAATTTTGAATACTAGAGTAATAGAATGGAAACTTACTTGAAATGTCTTGGGGCAGATGTTTGATTCTCAGTTTCTTCAGGATACAATGCTTTGAAGAAACCAAAGACTGCATCTTAGAAGGAAGCAAAAAGGAACAACAAATTGGCAATAGATACCATCTTAGATGGATTGACAGATTTAGTGAAATATAAGGTGGGATCATGTGCATCATCAAAAGAGATTTGGGACAAGCTACAAGACCTTTATGCAAGGGAAGAAGCAAAAGAAGAAGAATAAGAAGAAGAAGTTGAAACAAATTACAACATCTCAGATTTCAAAGAAGCAAATAGAGGTCAGTTCTTCTGCTTTAATTGTGAAGGAGTAGGACATGTTGAATTTGAATTTCCTCATCCAAGGATTGAAAGAAATGACACTGAATAAGAAAAGTCCAATGAAGAAGAAGAAAATCATGAAGCAAAAAATATTCAACAAGAAGATGAGAATCTTAAAAAATTGAAGCATGTTGAGATTGAAAATAGCAAGCTCAAAGACATCCATAGAAAACTAAGAAGTGGAATGGGTAGTTGTGAAAATACAATTGTAAGCTTGAAGAAACAATTAGAAGACTTTGAGAAACTAAGAGAAGAAAAAATTTCCTTGAAAACTCTACTCAAAGAAGAAAGAAGAATAGGAGAAGTAAGGAATGTCCAAATGATGAAGAAAGAAGAAGATTGTGAGAAACTTGAACAAGAAGTTGTCTCATTGAGGAAGAGCTTAAGAAACCCTCAAGTGTCAAAATACTTAACACATCTTGGATTCATGGGTGAAACTTCATACAAATAAGATGCAAATACCAACAAGAAGGTTCAAGAAAGAGATACACAGACAATTGATGAGAAGTGGACCAGGATACCAGAAAGAAGGAATGATTACAAAAGAGATGAATATCCAAGAAGACCTCCTACCTTCAGGAATCAAAGAAGCTTCAATCAATATGAAGAAAACTACATAAGAGTAGATCATGAACCCATATGGACTACATCACAAAGAAGGCCACTTACTCCAAGGTATCAAAATTTCTTTCTTAGTCATTGTTATACTTGCAAAATTTTTGGACATAAGTCAATTAATTGTAGAATCAATGAAAGGAACAAATACGCAAGAAACATGAATGGTGTAAATATAAGATATAGAAATAATCATTGATTTGTCAACAGAAGTTATAATTCATTTTCCCCATTGATGGACAAAAATATTGTATGCTACAAATGTAATTATCTTGGTCACAAAGCACGAGATTGCGGATATATGAATGAAGATGTCCCTATGCCAACCATAGTATGGAGAAGAAAAGATATTCCAAACAATAAAGATTGTCAAATAGAATTAACCACTGAAGAATGTAAAGAAGAAGATGAATGGTACATAGACAGTGGATGTTCTTCACACATGACTGGTGATCAAGACAAATTCATTAGCTTGAAGAGAAAGGGTGGCAATGTTGCATTTGGAGATGATTCATCTGCCAAAGTACTTGGAGAAGGTGTAGTAGATATTGGAAGAAAAAATGTAAAATAAAAGAATGTCCTATTGGTTGAAGACTTGAAGCATAATCTACTCAGTGCTAGTAAAATGTGTGATCAAGGATACACTCTTACATTTGACTCTCGAAAATGTAAAATCAGAGAAAATAACTCAGGAAGATTGGTTGCAACTGCAAAAAGAAGAACAAAAAACATATAAATCCTAGACATGAAGAAGAGAGAGAAGACAAAAGCCACACAAAAGGATTCTAAGGAAGACAAAGTCCCAAAGACAAAAAATAAGGATGAATTATTATTGAGTGCCACATGTTCGGGGGGAGAAGCCCCAAAGGAGAGGGTTACCTTTTGTCATTAAACTCAGGGGGAGCAACCTTACCCTTTGAAATTGATGTCAAAGGGGGAGAGAAATTGGGATCATGATGATAGGGGGAGCATGAGTGTTGCCATTGATGACAAAGGGGCAGATTGTTGGAAGATTGGTTGTTGTCATTGATGTCAACCCTAGTCATTGGTTTTGGAATGCAAGATTGATGAAGGTATTTGGACATGAAGGAAAATGTACATGCAGAAACAAAACCCATGTATGGATAGTATACATCATGTTGTTTCTGGTGGTAGGTGGCATGTCACGTGGATCCTCATGGTTGAGGAGAAATGAATTTTTGAAGATGACAAAGTGAATTGAAGAAGGAAGTACATGTAAGCCTTGAAGATAATTAAAGAAAAGAATTACAAAATAAGAAAGTGTCAGGTCGACCCTAATGTTAAAAGGAAGTGACATAAATGGTATAAATACATATCATTATACATCCATTTGAAACACAAGTCGAATTTTAGAGGAAATCAGAAGTAAAGAAGGGCATATTTCAAGGGAGGATAAAGTCTTTTGGTGATGTGTTCTAAGGTATGTTATTTACAGGTCATCTTACCATTTTCTCTATAAATTGTTTTCTAGAACGATTTAGATGGTGAAATTTCTATGGTATTGAGAATACATATCAAATTACCCATGGTAAAAGTTTCATCTATTTATTTTGTATAATTATGGAGATACACTCTGTGGAAGATAAGGTTTTTGAACAGTCCTGAAGCTAGTCAATAAACATGTGTTCTGGGTAAAACAATCATAACTGCTTTATATATAATCCAAATGCAGTGGGACAAATTTCATTGGAAAGTGTACGGACTGTAGTTTCTTTTGTACGAGTTTCCGAATCGTATGTTAAAAATTGAGCGTGGGGAATTCTATACAAGTTCGTTCTCTTGAATAAACCATAATTGAATAAAGTCTACCATTCTTTCTATAACTTATTTCACGGGAGGATTCAAGGAGTGAAACTTGGAGGAGTTTCAGAGAATACATTGAGTAATATTATCTACAGTATCAGAGTATTCCAATAATTGAAGAGTTACAAAATTTGAAGAAGTCTTAGGAAGCATTATCAGGCTCTATGTGATGGTTGGTTGATGGTGATGATTTAATGTAAAGTTTTATTATCTCTCATATATTATTGGGTGGAAGGAAGGGGCAAGGATGGAGAGATCAACCCTCTCTTGATATTGGAGGATTGTATCTTCCTCTTGGAGGTTTATCCCTCCCTTTATATTTGGAAGCTATAGCTATCGTTGGAATTCATTACTTCCCTTGAACAATAACTATTGATTATTTCTCATATATTGTGCATGGTGTATTGTGGTGTATTGGTGTAACTCTTACACTATTGTTCATTTCTCATTGGATATAATTAAATGGTTTAAGTATAAGTTGAAAAATGCTTTAAATTGTACTTGATACTGATTCACCCCCCTCTCAGTATCAACAATATATAGTTGATCACCAACTAAGAGTCATTAAATATATGAATGTCATGGATGCCTCTTTCCGCTAGAATATCCACCAACACCGATACTCTCTTTATCTCAACTAAATTATTAAAACCTATAATTGTTATCCTTTGAATGCATAGATAATCACAAAGTTTGAGATCACCTCTTTTATGAGTTGTCATCCTTATTCTTGATGAAGTGTCATCCTTCTCTATTAATGAGTTTTTGGTGTATTGGTACTCTTTAGTTTATGTGGTTGAAGCCTTTTTTCCAATTATTTTGTTGTGTTTTCTTGTTATATTGTTTAACATGGTATCAAATCCTTTTTAGCCTTAAGGTCCTGGTAGCTCCTCATGGTAGTCATCCATGAGAGGTGTAAAAAATATGAATATGCAAGTGGTAATTTGAATACAATTTCATGGTAGTGATCCATGCGCTAGTCTCGACAAGGTAGATATACATGCAAAACGTTCTAGCAATTATTGCTTCTCTCAAGCTAAAGAGCCATGCAATACGATCTACTTGATCTAACTCCAATTAAGGTGATAATATTACAACACACAAATGTTAAGCTCACGATCACAACATCAACTAGATGATGCACAAATGTATGGTTTCATAGTGTTAACTCACCTTTAGAGAGAGAAATGCAATATTGTGATCCAAATACCAACTATCTAAACCAAACATTTAGTCTCTTTGCATTCTATCTAAGATCTCTTCTATCTATGAATTGCAATACCAATATATAATATCTAAGTTCTAATTGTTTATGATATATATATATATATCCAAGCAATATGTCAGTTCTTGTGTCATGCCTCATTGCATAGCTTAACACGATATCAAAGCCTCTTTAGACTTAAAGGCCTAATATCCTCCATAGTAGTTACCCATGAGGTTCATTGTGAGTAGTGAAGTATTCAACTCAAAATATTAGGGCCAAAGACACCAGATTTGCAAGACTGGATCTATTATTTTTATGATTTGTATGTGATATAATTATGCTTAGCAAAGTTGTGCAAAGTTGTTCCCATTATATTGTTGCATACCATATCTATATTCATATCATTTAGCCAATCTAGATCAATCAATGGAGTCGATGATTGAATATTGTTACTGACAAATTCAATCAATATATAGAACAACAAAGTGGATTAAACAATATTCATCTTGCTTATATTTTATTAATAAAGTTGAAATTAGCTTAGAAAAAAACATATCTCAAAAACATTACAAACTCAGTGTAAATCCATATAAATCCATATACAGGTTTTATTTTATAGATACATAGCAATCTCTATTCACACCAAAATTGATTGAACTAAGGATCAAATTTGGGAAAACATCAATTCATTATGCATAATCATTGATACTTTGTGTCAGACAGTTGGCTTAGGTTGATGAAAAGTTGGTATGGATTGTTGGTTTTCATTGATGCCAACTATTGGAGAGTGATAATTTATATTTATGTCAACCCTTAGTGATTGATGTCAACCCTTGGAGAAAGTCCGATAGCGAATTCCGATAGCACAAAGGTTTGGGTAATGGACCCAAGGTTGTTTCATGTATAATGGTATGAGTTTTAATATATTTGAAGGTAAGAATATTCTATACGGATAGTACATGTCATTCCATTTCTGGTGGTATGTGGAACGTCACATAACTCCTCACGGTTAGAGAGTTATGGCCATGAGAAGTTGGAGAACCCGGGTTTGGGTAGTGGACCCAAGTTAGTTTGATGGATAATGGTATGAGTTTTAATATATTTTCAAGAAAGACTATTCTATATGGATAGTACATTTCATTCCATTTCTAGTGGTATGTGGAATGTCACATAACTACTCACGGTTAGAGAGTTATGGCCATGTGAAGTTGGAGAACCCTCATAAGTCATCTAGAAGCCCCAAAAGGTCAAAGCAGTCAAATTGGTTTAAGATATTTTAGAAGGTAAATAATAAAGTGAAGTTATGAGTGTACTATAAGTCAAATTGAATAAAAAATAAATTATTAAAATAATAAAGTTAATGGAGAAATTAGAAGTGGGTTAACCCTAAAATAAGGAAAGTGAGTTAAGATGGTTAAAAGGTAACCCCTTGAGGAAGCTACATGAAAGTATAAATAAGAGGAAAGGCGCTCTCATTTTAATTACACTTGAGAATATTGAATATCTACGGGTGAGTGAGGTAACCAAAGGATATCTAAGCCAAATTTCATAGGAAAGGTGAAATAAAGAAGGCTAAAATTCAAGGGAGGATAAATTGTTTTGATGAGGCTTTCTAAGGTATGTTATTTACAGGTCATCTCACCATTTTCTCAATAACATTTTTTATAGAATGATTCAGACCATGAAATTGGGAGGCCATTGAGGAAACATATCCAAGTATCTGTGGTACACAGTTAAGCTTGTGGTTCGTTGAATTTTTGGAGTTACACTCCGTGGAAAATAGGGTTTGTGGCTAGTCCTGAAACTAGTCTAAAACATGTGTTTCAGGTAAAAATGTCACAAATTCTTCATAACAGATCCAAATTCCATAAGACCAAATTTATTGGTTATAGTAAAGTCTCTATTATTATTTTTACAATTTTCATATCCATACAATAAATATTCCGTGCGGGGCACACTCTGCAAGTTCGCTCTCTAGAATAAGACAGAATTCAACAAGGTCTATTACAGAGTTACAAATCAGATTTGGATGATGAAATTGATGAGGGATTTTGGTTGAGGTACATGTTGGGTACATGGTTGAGACAAGTAGTTGATGATTTGGAACATACATGAGGTTTATAGTTGATTATGTTGGTACATCTTGATGATTCATAGTTGATGAGTAGTTGATACATGATTGGTACATACTTGGTACATGGTTGGAGGCACGTGTTAGTAGTATTGTTGACACGTGGTTTATGGATGATGTAGCATAATTGTATTAGTATATTATTAGAAGCACATATTGATATTGGTGATTATTATGAGTTTTTGTGTTATGCTTGGTTGATGCACTTGTTGATGGTATAGGTTGAGGTACAAATTGGTGCATGGTTGATGCACTTGTTTATGGTACATGTTGATTACAGGTTGTTTGGATAGGTTATTTTTACAGGTTTGGTGCATGGTTGATGCATTTGTTTATGGTACAGGTTGAGGTGCAAGTTGATGTATGGTACATGTTGACACAGACTATTGGTACATGTTGTTACATGTTGATTACAAGTTGATTGGTACAGGTTTATAATAGTATATCTCACAGTGATAGTGTGACAATGGTTCCATCATTCTACTTATACGTTAGGGAGGTTGGACAGGGCAAGGACAGGTGGTTGTAGCCACCTTCTGGTTGTAGCTAGAGAACATAGGGTGCTATAGCCTCCTTCTGGTTGTAGCTAGAGAATTGGGGAGTTGGAGCTTCCCTCAGGTTGTAGCTTGAGAAACTAGGGGATTGGAGCCTCCTTCCAGTTGCAGCTAGAAAACAAAGGAAGTTGGTGCTTCCAA
>JZKD02S1883649.1:55920-123203 GCA_000966675.3 Picea glauca
AATGAATGTAATTCTTAAATACATATAATAAAAAAAAAATTGTGGTTTTCTCCCGCTTTGGGTTTCCACGTAAAACACTGGTGTATTGTGTATGTGTGTGATTGCTCATTTGTTCATTATTTATTTACTCTGCAACTATTAGATGATAATGCTACATTGATATAACACTTGCATTTTATGGTGAAAAAATATTAAATTGCCCTATTACTGATTCACCCCTCCTCTTAGTAATCCAACACTTTGGTCATAGTTTATAGTTACCAAACAGTTTTTGAAATCCCCCCCTACTAGTTTTTTTTATCTAAAGCTTGTGATGTCTTTAATTGTTATATTTCTTAAAACAAAATCCATGATGTTACAACTAGAGGATAAGACATTGAACCCCATCATGATATGTGGGTGTGTAAGGAACATCCTTATATATTGACATTCTAATCACCCCAAAACAACATTCCAAGTATTCATTTCATTCCACATGAAGTCCATATATGGGAATGCCACTCTTTTTATTCAAAACTATCCATTTCTACAATTAAAAATTTAACTAAGGATTTTAAGATTGGTAAATATAGTTTGAACCATTTGGTGAGAAGATAATTATAATATTGCATTAGTGTTCGTCCATTATCGTGCATGAAACACTTTTCTAAACCAAAAGCTTTTGGGTAAAAAACAAAAATCATTCCTTCTCGTAAAAGGTACCATCTTATGAATATTTAAAGTCTTTGAAAAAGTGCCATTCTCTAAAGGAAGGAGTGACCTTGGCATGCTGAGTAGTTTCAACCAAAATTCAAATTACAAAATTACAAAAGAAAACATTGATCTTTTCAAAATCATTGGAAAATCTTGGAAAAATTGTGGTTTAATAGAAATCAACATGGTTTAGGATATAAAAAATAAAATCATTCCTTCTCATAAAAGGTACCATATTATGAATATTTAAAGTCTTTGAAAAAATGTTATTCTCACAAGGAAGGAGCGACCTTGGCATGTTGAGTAGTTTCAACCAAAATTCAAATTACAAAAGAAAACATTGATCTTTTCAAAATCATTGGCAAACCTTGGAAAAATTGTGGTTGAATAGGAATCAACATGGTTTAGGATATAAAAAAGAGATCATATTTCATATTCCTGACTACTCCAAACTAGTTCGGTTTTCAAGTATAAGATTTCTTGATAAAAAAATGAAGGCTCTAGAAGTTAATGAAGAATTTAAGAATGTTGATGATAAAAGCATTGATTAAATTCCTAACAAATTATATCATTGTCACAAAATTGGATATATGAAGACATAATGTTTTTATCTCCACCCTTGTCTTCATTATGGGGAGACAAATCTTCATTTAGTTAGATGTTGAAAGAAAAAGAAGGATAAAAAGTAAAAAGTTCATTATCATTAGATATACTCTTGGAGATGAAATTAACAAGTCAAGAAGTTGCGTAAGTCTTACCATCTAGTTCAAACACATTTAAAAACATATTTTCATAAGGAAGCTACAATAAATGGATTTCATGCAGTTGTTATAGATGATACTTTTAGGCATCATTAAGGCCTATTACTCCAATGGTACTCCATTTTACCTCAAGGGGGGTGTACACAGATGAAATGAGAAAGGTACTCTCTTGCACTCAATGGGGGGGAGTACATCGATCAAGAAAAAAATGGAATCTCTTTCACCTTAAGGTGGGGAGTGTTTGCGCAAAGTTTTCAGACGAGGGTCCTCTTCAGGTTACCAACAAAAGGGTACCGATGTAGTCTAGTGCGCTGACATTTTCATCTTTCCGAAAGAAAAGAAGTCTCGCCCGAAGCACAAATGAGACAAAATAACTAAGGAAAGGGTAAGAAGAATGCTATACAGATCTATAACACATCTATACTGTTACCATTCTAACACAATATAGATTACTCAGTTCAAATCCTTAACACTTCATCCACTAATACACGAGAACAAAACTATACAAAACATCCAGAAGTGATAAAGATATGTAATTCATAATAAACAACAACATAATGATATCTCAAAGATACCTAAAGTAATATAAACCAAGAGAATTTTCAAAATTTGATCTCCATTCTCTTTCTATTATATCAGAAGTCTTGGACAATAATAATTCATAGATTTACATAAATCATCTACCCTACTCAACATAGAGAGATTAGTAGGTACAACTCAATACAATACTACAACTAATAGTAATCAATCTAAGATCTTCCCTTACTAATTACAGTCTAGATCTGGAGTACAAGTCCAGTTATTTCCTCTTGTTCCTCTCTCCTATATTTCACACACCCACCCATTACAATACAATACAATAAAAAAGAGATTCAATACAATCGGTTCCTTTCTCTCCTTGAGAACCCGTAAGCTCTTTTCTCTTCTTGATTCTGTTGTAACTGTATTGTCTCAAAATTGATTCTACGATGGATTCATACTATTTTCTGTTCCAACGTCTTTTTGTTGTGTGTTTCCTTTCTCATCCTTCTTCACTTGATTGGTTGTCTACTTGATAATTTGCACAACTCCTCTTTATGAAAATGAAGGGCCCAACAGGCCCCGACCACAATCCTTGACTCACATTGAGTCAAGTCTTTGGTTCTTCGATGTGCTTTGATTTGGCCTATTATCCTTCTAGTGTTTTTCTTTCTTCCACCTTGGCTCCTTCAAACGAAGGGCCCAATTTTGGCACTAGATAGAAAGATTTTGTTTGATCCCCTGGAACTGTTCAAGTTTGTCCTACCATTTCTTGGCAAGCAATGAGGCTTATGCAAGGAATTGTTGTGTTGTGTTGAGGTTGAACTCCTTTGACTTGGATGAAATTAGAGCATTCCATTATGCATCTGCTAATGTCTCAACTTGATGAATTTGTAGGTAGGCGGTTTGAAGGAAAGGCATGAAGGCTCTTAGTTCCTTCTTTGTTATTGTTTGAGCTTCAAACAAAGCATTCAGAGAATTGTTTGCTTGCTGCATTTCATCGAAGTTGGCTTGCTACTCCATAGGATTGTTTGTTTTAGTTGCTTCTTCGTTGAGTGTATGGATTCTGGTGCACAATTATTATAGTTCCTGGTTGTGGCGGATTATAACACCCATCCAGTTGCTCACTTCTTTGAATATGGTGGTACACTCAACCGTATTTTTATGCAGCAAGGCTCTGACATCGTTGCCTTCCAGGACAATTCTTTCTAGATTTTGTTGGAGTTCCTTGGGCTGTGCCTCATCCTTCAACTTCATCCCCTGCAATTGGGTTTGAAGGTCCTTTGCACAATATTTTAGTACCTCCAATACTCAGCTTGTGTTTCATCTTACTGAACCCGTTGTTCTAAGTGATTAGTTGAGACTATGATCAAGCCTACTAGTTGTGGTGTCAACAACTGATCGATCTCTCTGGATGTAACTATGGCCTCCAGGGAGAGTTTGATATGAAGCGGAAGCCCGTTGGCTATGGATTTCTCTGATGGTGTCTCCAATTCTTCTTCTCCCTGTAGTGATCCTTACAACTGTTGGGCTAGTTTAGTCTTCAGGGCTAACAAAAGAAAATGGATAACTTCCACCTATGATAGGTAGAGATGTAACAACTCTGAGAATTGTTACAGATCTTGCCGTACAGGTTCAAGTTTTTCTTTCAGTGAGGCTATGCTTTGTATTGATTGAGTCTCCTGCAGTGCTTGAGACTCTTCCTCCTTTTTTGTCATTGCCTACATTGTGGGTGGAACTTCATGGGTTCTTCTCTGATCTTTCAGGAATTATGTGTCTCTCTCTATTCTCATAGACTGTGTATCTAGGAGGGGGAAATGTGGGATTTGTGTGAGTATTGGTATTGTGGATGGTTGGCTCTCCTAAAATGGAATATTTTCTGGAATATCAAGTTGCATAGGTTCTAGGGAATTGGGTGGTAGGGGGACTATGGTATCCGTAATCGGTGGTGATGGCTGTTACTTAGTGACTATGGTGGAAGACATAATGGGTTTAGACTCAGGTTCATCAATAATATAGATAACATTATGAGCTGCCTGAGTGGTTTCTCGGGTACAAGGTAGTGCAATCGATATAGGCTGAGGGTTGATGATTTTAGCTGGACTGACTACTGGGGACACAATGGTTTTGGGCTTCTTGGTCAGAACCTCATGTATGAAGGTGGTAGATAGAATTTCATTAATGGTTTTACCTGATAATATGGCCTCATATGGAAGTATAGGACATCCTAGCAAAGGCCTCTTTTTCCTCTGTAACTGGTGTTCTTCCTCTTCCTCTAATTCTGAGGTTGTCGACGAATTCTTGGGATGTTGTACCTTTCCAGATCTCGACCCTACTTCTTCTGTTGGATTATTCATCTTTAGAAATTATGGTGGAAATGAATAATGTACACCTGACTTGTGCATGGTGCGTTTAACTCCTGGCCAATAAGGGATTTCCATGTCCAGTATTCCCTCATCCAAATAGAATGGTAGGGGTATTGTATGAAAGTATTAAGGATTTACATGCCTTGGACAAACGAATGTGTAATGTGGGTTTAGAGAAAAAGAGATGTTCCTTGTATGAAAATTTAGGAGCTCCTAGAGTATACACATCCTTTGAGTGGTGTCAATAAACTGATTTT
Organism: Picea glauca; assembly: GCA_000966675.3. Taxonomy (NCBI): domain Eukaryota; kingdom Viridiplantae; phylum Streptophyta; class Pinopsida; order Pinales; family Pinaceae; genus Picea; species Picea glauca. The sequence goes on from JZKD02S1883649.1 coordinate 60,517, forward strand.
ACCACTTTAGGAACACAGTGTTGTTGAAGTCCATATTTTCTGAGTCTGCCTGTTCATGCCAAGACTCAAAAATATTTGCGAAGTGGCCTTTTTTGGCAGGTGCTAACTGTCTGCCCATGGGTGGCCTCCACTTCAACATTGAAAAATCCAGAAGCAAATATCCATATGTGAAGGTGCCTCCCTTCTCTTGAAGTTCCTCACAAGAGACAAGGAGTTCTTCCAACAAGTAACTACACCAATTGAACACTACACCATTTGTGTAGAATTCAACCACTGACAAGGCATCCAGTGTGCATTCACCCTTATAGTAAGAGTGCATGACCTTGCTAGCAATCAAGTAGCATGCCTTTCTAACCGCCTCAGGGAGGATTGGTTCAATATTTTTTGTGCGACCTCCCCTCTGTGTATGGAAGCGCTCATATAGGCTAATCTCTCCCTTCCACTTTCCATGCTTGCTCGGTCCTTGAAATGCTTTGGATATGTCCTCTCCCTCCAAAGATAATCCTTTCAACTGGTGAATATCTTCAGCATGAATGGGGTATTGTATATCGAGCCATAAACTTCTATCATTCACCCTACTGATCAGGAACTTGGTGCACATCACAACTTATCCAGTGGTTCCGAACATTAGGAGGTCCTGAAGGTTCATTATTGTAGAGTGGAAGAAATTTAGAAAATCAGCCTTTGGGAGGAACTGCATCTCCCCTGTCGGCCCGGAGTCCATATTGCATAGTACGTCGATGTTCATTTGTTGGAACAATGTCGTGTCTGTTAGATCCAATTCGAGGAGTTTTGTCTGCTCAAAGTTTCCTTTGACATCACCTAGTACATCAATATTGGGATCATAGGGATCATCTGGAACTGCTTATTTCGATATAGAGCCTCTTCATCCTGATATTCTTGGCATTTTTATGCTAGAGTGCTAGTAACGACACTAGCTCGGGAACTGGGTGGCGATCAACTTCTCAGATGCACTAGGATGTAGAGACTCAGCAGGAGAAATCAAATAATTGAATAGAATGGTGTTTTGAAGAAGATTATGGAGTATTATAGCTAAGGTAATGGGATATTCCATTAATGAATCATCAATGAATGAGAAATTAGGTCAACAACACAATCTATGGCGCGAATGTATGACGATACTGATAACAGGGCAAGATCTTCTAGCCAGATACTGACTTTAATGGGTCTCTTACTCAATAGATGGTTGACGTGAGGGTATTACCATTTTAACGGTTGAGAATCGTGGCCAACTTATCAATATTATCTACATGGACCAACACTTTTAAGACTTGATGAGACATGCTGACAGTTTTTTGATAGTTACCCTAAAATCCACAACTGGGGATGACGTAAGTATGACTTAGCTGTTAATAAAGTGAAAATTTGATTCTCCCCTGACCACAAATATTTTTTGGTGGATGTACTTGTTTGGTTGAGTAGATTGAAGATGCATTGGATAACGCATTGCTACGTGACATGTTACAAAAAACACCTAACAACGAAAATTAGATGGATATGTTGTGGCACTCCTAAGCACACTTCGACGTTATTACATAAAACAATTCAACATTGCTACAAAATGAAACATAAAATCAAAGTCTACCTATTGTACACGGTCCTATGGATTGGAGCAAGAATTTCTCTTGTTAAGTGTGGGTAATATAGGGTTTCAGGTGTGCGCCATTCACCCACCCTGGTTGAAGGATATTATCCAGTTCCGCTAGCTTGAACACAACAGACTGCCAGATCTCAACTACTAGGAATGGCCCTAACCAATGCATGCAAAACTTGCTTGGATGTTTCTAATAATGATTGTCATAGAGGAGTACCTTATCGCCTTGTGCAAACCTCTTAGTCTTAATGTGTCGATCGTGCCAAGCCTTATGCCTAGATTTTTCCACTAACTGATGAAAATCAATGAGGAACCTTGCTTCTTCCAGTTATTGCAGGTCTGCAATCCTTTGTGAAACTGATGTGTCATCCGTCATGTGTATAGCATGAGATATATAGAGAATAGGGGTAATAAACTCTATAGGCACCACATCTTCCTTCCCATAGACCAACTGAAATAGGGTATACTTGTGCAACTTATTTGTGGTAGTCCTATAAGCCCATAAAAATGTTGGAACTCTATCATCCTATTCCTCCTTGTTTGCACAACACACCTTCGTCATCTCTCTGTCCAAAATAATGTTGAATGCCTCTATTGTGCCATTAGCTTGTGGATGATAAAGACTGCTCTTATGGTGCTGAATAAGAAATTGTGTCATCAATGTTGCGATTGCATTGCTAATGAAGTGGCTTCCTTGATCACTAGTCATGCTCATAGTATAACCAAACCGATCAATAATATTTTCAAATATAAATCTAGCCACTCTATTTGTTGAACAATCCTGAATCGCTTCTACTTCAACCCACTGCGTAAGCTAGTCTATTGTGGCAATGATATATCTGGCCTTTGAATGTCTTGCAAGCATGCTAATTGGTCCAATAAAGTCAACAACCCACTTCTCAAAGGATTGTAGTTCCCTAACCGATTGGAGAGGTAATTTGTCTCTGCATGATGGCTTCCCTAATCATTGACAAACGTCATAATACCTAGCATAGAATTTAGCATATTTGAATAACGTTGCCCACCATAATCGAGCTTGGAGAAACTTTTGTGTTGTTCCTTTCCCTCCAATGTGCCCTCCGACAACTCCACTATGGAATTCCCATAGGACATCTTTCCTTTCATAGATTAGGACACATCGTATGAGAATGATATTGACTCCCATCTTATAGAGTTGGCCTCCAATCAGTTAGTAATCTGCTGCATGAACTACCAGGTTTCTCTTCTGGGTTGCAGAATAATTCTTTGGGAAATTCCATGTACTGAGGAAAGCAACAATCTCTTTGAGGTATTCTGGAATGGCTTCAATCCAGAACATGTCTACATCAGGGAGCTGGTCGTCCACTACTCCTCCACTTTTCCCTGATTCTAGTCTTGACAGGTGATCCGGTCCTACGTTACATCTTCCAGGCTTGACAATTACCTCAAAGGAAAACTCCTGAAAGAGTAAGAGCCACCAGCAAATCCTTCCTTCAAGAATAAGCTTATTTACAAGGTATTTCAACGCAAAATGGTCCATGAAAAACTTACAATGAGAACCTAGTAAGTAGTGTCAAAATTTTTGCAATGCATAAATCATAGCCAAACCTTCCCTTTCAGTTGTTGTGTAGTTTCATTAAGCTTGAGACAGTTTTCTATTGGAAAAGTATATAGGGTGATCAATATTACCTTCCCTTGGTTATACTAATATGGCTCCTAGCACAACACTCGATGCATCGACGTGTACATGTAATTCAATTTCCCAATTGGGGTATCTAAGGATTGGTGCAGTACTGAGCTTTTCCTTGAGTGTATCAAACACCTTGTCACACTTAGCCGTCCACCGAATTTTTTTAGACTTCTTCAGTAATTTCTCCAATGGTGCTGTAATACTAGTATATATTCTGATGAACCTATGGTAGTATCCTGTATTCCCAAGTGTCCTACGCAACTATTTCTCACTTGTAGGTGGCAACATTTTCAGGATAACCACAACTTTGGTTGGGTCTACTAGAAATCCTTCCCAAAAAAAAATGTGTCCTAGCAGGTTACCGCCTGGTATGTAGAAAATATAATTCCTCATGTTTAGAGCTATCTATAACTCCCAACATCTATCAAACATCAATCTAATTATCCCTATGTTCGCCTTCAACAAAGTTTATATCATCTAGTCATCCATGTAGACTTCTAGGAGCCTGTGTACAAAATCACAAAATGTTGCAATAACAATCCCGGATAAGACTGAAGGGGCATTATTTAGGCCAAAGGCTATTAATTTATATGTGAATGACCCCCACTTGGTTATAAAAGTGGTATTCTTCTTGTCATCCTTTGAAATTATGACCTGGTGATACCCCAAGAATCCATCTTAATACCTCATCACTAAAGGGTGTCGGAAATGGATCATGTACACATGTGGCATTCAAACTCCTATTGTAAACAAAAACTTGATTGTCCTCGGTACCCTTTTTGCTTTGTATTACTATAGTTCTAACCTAGTCTTCTTCTTTGACTAGAAAGATTAGTTCTGTTGTAAGAATTTTTTCTATTTCTCTTTTAACCTTTTCTTTTATCTTGGGATTAAGACGATATGGTCTATGATTCATGGGTTTCGAGTCAGGTTTTAGCTTGATATTCATCTATCCCATGGTTCCTTTTATGACTTTCATTTCTGAAAAGGTTTTTGGGAATAGGTCTTCGTATTCCTGCAATAGAATTTGGATTTCATTCATGGTCTGTTCATCCCAAGAATCCCCTATAAAAGCTATCTTAGGATGTTCTTCGCTCCCTATGTTTACTTTAAGCAACTTTAGAGGATGGGTATGGTTTCTAATTGTATGAATAAGTGTAGTATCATGGATTTCCCTAGTTACCACAATTTCTTTAATATTGAGGTTCCTAAGTTCTTCTACTTCATTAGGTTCTTCCAGGTCTTAATCAAATTTGCAACATGATATCCATATTCTGGCAGGGTTGTCATATCGATTGGACTGGGACAAGTGGGCATGATCATAACATACCACTGGACTTGATATGGATTTACAATCATCAATAAATAGTATCTTCTGAATTGTTTGAAGGACTAGGTGGAGCTCAAGAGTCTTATCAATAAAAGAAAAATATCTACAAAATTGGTCTTCTAGTGTCTGCCACTGGTTCATTTGTCTTATGGTCTCTTCATGTATGTACCAGGTTTTTTGAATCACACCTAATGAGTGGAAAAATAAGTGAACCCATAAATGAGATGGTACTTGCACAACTTCCCATTGCTTGATGCAATGCTCATCATGAATTTTGGGGCTAGACTACCCATCGAATAGTTGCACTTCATGAAAATCCATGTTCATCTCTGTTGTTACTTGATTGATTCTAAGAAATATATATCAAATAACTATCTATGTGTCCCCCCAATCTAGAAGTGAAGCTCTATGAGTGACCCACCACCTGGCTGGGGTCTCCTTCAAAGCTATATCCAAAAACGATATCCTTTTCCCTGGCTCAAATTTTCCTTCTATATCAATGAGAAAGATATTCAAATCTGAAGTACCATCATATGTTGGGTGGTCCCTCATCTTGATCCCAATCCATCTTGTTGCCCTGATAGTTGTACAACATCTTGAAAATATTTCGTATGAACCCTGCTGCCAACTATCAAAAGCTAGTTTTGAGTCCTCCTTAGCTGATTGTATAATCCTCCAACTTATAGATCCATCTATAGTGGGTTTGATGTAATCTAGCCTCATCCCCACTGTTATGGTGTATAACTGGTTGAGAACTTCTGATTCCATGTTATTATCCACTAGCTCAGTATATCTTGGTCCCATGTATGGATATAAGGGATGGAATACTTTTACTCCATCTACTTCAAATGTCATAGTGTCCCTCTTTAAGTCAATGAAAAAATAATTTTCACAATCCCAATCAAGTCCTAATAAGGCAGGGTAAGGGTCTTCATCTCCCATGATTTCAATCACTTTAAAATCAACTATCATTTTAACTCCTGCAACATCTACTTCCACATCTTCCAACCTTCCCACTAGAAAAATGAAGTATTGATTTTCCATTCTCAGCTGGATGGGGGAATATACTAACTGAGGTTTCCCTAGAGATTACCAAGTCTTTTTGGGTAAGATGTTGACATCTGAGCCCAAGTCTAGCATTCCATATTTAATTTCAAAGTCGTCTAACTAGGCCTCCAACCTAAAAATTTTTCCAATTCACACCTTCCTTATTTGTACTCTCTATGTATTCTTCTCATGGAGGTTGGTGGTTATATTAGTCTCTAGGGTTCCCTTATCCCCCAGTATTAGGTACAAGGTGTTCCACAACTTACAGAAAGGTCGTCATCTCCCAGTATCTTAGAGAATAATTGAAACCAAAGGTTGATTATAATTCGAGATTGGTCATGGGGTCTTCTTGAATTTACACGATTTCGACGTGTAGGAGGTGAGTCAGGAGCTTGAGCGGTCTTGGATTGAAGGGTAAATTTAGGAGGGTTTTCCCTTATTTCTGGAGCAGATTCACCTCTAAATATTTTGATGACATCTTTGAAAAATATTTTTTGTTTCAAAGGATCATACCTGTCATCCTTGGGGGCTTCTTTTTGGATCTTGGGCCGATTTTTTGCACCTGCCCTAGTTTTTTCTCCTTCGAGAGTTATTATGTCAACTTTAGGTAACCTCTCTTCAAATTATCTCCTTGGTTCTGAGCCTATGAAGTTAGCTCCTCTTGCAATTTTTGGTACTGGTCAAATTGGATTTTTCACTCCTGAAACAGGCTAGATGTATACTTTACGAGATTATGATTCCAACACCACAGAAGGAATCAAAATCAAAGGTCCATAAGTGCCAAAACAATCGCCAAGGATTTATGACTAAGAAAACTTCATTAACCGTGACCTTTATTAAACATGAATCCACCCAAATGCTTGAATGAGGTTGTAAATTATCCCACTAGAAGCTCCTCCTTTTTCTCTCCATGTTGCAAACAACGATGCCTCAATCAATCATAGTATGAGAAAGTTATGGAATTTTGAACTCAATCTCTTTTTGGTGCTTGCCATTAAAAATGACACTTAGAAAATTTTTGATCTGTTATCCTTCATAGGGGAGTTCATGCTCAACGTGGCCAATACATACCAAAGGCAATGAGATGAACTTCACCGGTACATATCGGAGGCAATGAGATGAAATTCGTCAGTACATACTAAAGGAAATGAGATAAAGGTTTCCAATACATAACAAGAGAACTTAAGACAAAGTGCTCCAGTTTACATTGGAGGAGTTCCTTTAAAGTGCTCCGGTTTACATGAGAGAAGTTCCTTTGATGAGCTTTGAATTACACTAGAGGAGTTCCCACAAAGTGCTCTTTTTTACATCGAAGGAGTTTACTCAAAGTGTTCTGATTTACGCTAGAGGAGTTGATGAGCTCTGGTTTACACCAGAGGAGTATCTTTGAAGTGCTCTAGTTTACACCGAAGGAGTTTCTTTAAAGTTCTCTGCTTTACACCAGAGAAGTTCTTTTGATGAGATACGATTTACACCAGAGGAGTTCCCACAAAGTGATCCAGTTTACAATGAAGGATTTCCTTTGAAGTGATCTGGTTTACACTGGAGGAGTTCCTTTGATAAGCTCCAATTTACACTAGAGGAGTTCCCATAAACTTCTTTGAAACAGGGACAAGGTCCTACCAAACATAATTTTAGATTTTGGCCATAAATTTTGACTCAGATGCTCATATCAAGCATTCCTTATACCATTGGAAAAGTCTTTCTTGGATCTATGACTTCCCAGTTATATGATTTTAGAAATTCCTCACCAATGGTTTTATTTTTTTAGGATTACTATCTGGCACCTTGTCAACAACCCCAAGGAACAAAAAACATCAACCATGAGCAGAGGAACCAGGGATCGAATTCGGGGAAGCTTATATGAAATTTCAACTAATTAATATTCCAGTTCTATGGATTTGAATTCTTGATTTTAATAGTTTATTTTGAGGTTACTCTGAGGTCACTCATTTGTTTCATGTTGAATGGTGCTAGGTATCAATTACAAGGGGAGGTCCTACTCAATATCCTCACAATGCGATCTACAACCAAGAACAATAGAGCGACGAAAAAAAATAAAATTATTGTAGCAGGGGGAGTAACGAAGGGAGTCAAACCCAAATGATTGAAGAAGGAGGTCAAACCCTATGATGATTGAATCTCCCAATGTCCAAGATAGTCATTATGTTGGGAGAGGTGCACTATAGCCGAAATATATGATGGCCCACCAACACTAAAATAAAAATCTGAAATGTAACTCTTATCTTTGCTCTCTTATCATTATGAAGGGGATAAAGAAAAAAAATTGTAAATGAAAGGTCACAAGGGAAGGCAGAAGGAAAAGAGTCACATTGAACTCTAATAAATATGGGGATTGTGTCCAAGAAAAAAATATTTTTGGCTCTTCAATCATTGTACATTTTCTGAACTATTTTGGGAATATAATGTTAACTATAATTGAGAATCCCACCTTGGAGCTTTCATGTACATACAATTTTAATGAGGATAAGCTAATTTGACCAAGATATTTTTTGAGGAACTATGATTCTCGTGTTGGACATATTGTGGACTATAAAGGACAAGTAAAGGTAGTCTTATCCTGGTCCTCAAGTGCTATGAGAATTTGATTGTACCCGCTATATTCATCTAAAAAGGAGAAATCCTTCTTTCCAGACAGGGTATCCAAAACTTGGTCAATGAAAGGAAGAGGAAAGTAATCCTTTAGAGTGGCTTTATTGAGTTCCCGAAAATCAACACAAATTATCCATTTCTCGGTCACTTTATTTGGAACCACTACAAGCGGGGATACCCACTTACTGTCAGAGATGGGATAAATAAATACGACATTTAATAACTTTTGGATCTCCTCCTTTACTATATCTTTGAGTGTTGGGTTCATCCTTCTCTGGGGTTGCCTAATAAGTGTTACTCCCCCATGGGTATATATGTGATGGATGCATGTGTCAGGGTGTATACCCTTCATGTCAGTATATTCCCAAGAGAATGTTCCTGATTGTTCTTTAAGGATACTTACTAACTGTTTTTGTTGTTCTGCATCTATCCCAGAGTTTATATGTAGAAATTTTTCTGAGCTAATCTTGTATGGCATGGTATAAGACATGGAAGCCTCATATATCTTGAAGATGAAATATTTTGAAGACAAAATGGATGGGTCCAATTGTTCCTGAAATTCTTCCCCAAACATATACTCAAATTGGGGAAAAGATTGTGGAAAAACAACACATGTGATAGCAGAAATGAACTAGTTTAGCACATTTTCCGTTGTGTGCTCCAGAAGTGCCCAGGCATGGTCACTTGGCATCACGGGTTCTTCCCAGTCCTCATTCTCGTATGGACATTCAAGCCACCATATATTCTCCATGATAGGTTGGGTTGGAGGGTATATGGTGAGCTTTTGGATAGAGAGTCCATTTGAGATGGTTATTTCTCCCTCTCTACAACTAATAAATGAATTGGCTATGGCTAACCAAGGTCTTCCAAAAATTATGGGATGGCCTTTGGTAGGATCCTTTGAGTGAATAACAATAAATTCTACTGGGTATTCCCATGAGGCTAAAGTAACTATGATATCATCCAAAATTCCTTCAGGTATAACCTTGGTCTTATCTGCTAATTACAAAATAGTTGGGGTAGGTCTAAGAAGAGGTCTTAACTATAGTTCCTCACATTTATGGCTGCCCCTAGGTCTATGAGAGTGTTCCCAATGGAAATCTCTTTAATGGTTATGGTTACTACAGGATTTCCTGGGTTCCCATATTTTGCTACCTTAGGTTTCTCTGATATGTACTCATAAAGTTCTCCTATCAAATGTACTATAGGAGGGTCCTTCTGCTTCATACCTGACTTCTTAATACACAATTATTTGACTACCTTAATGTATATTGGAATGTCCTTAATGTCTTGTAGCAAGGGAATCTTGACACAAATATTCTTCAATTCATTCAAGATGTCAAATTCTGGTTGGGTGGTAGGTTCCTCGATTACTAATATTTCTAGATACGGAGGGGCCTTTGTAATTTGTGAAGGTTCATTTTGGGGAAGCTTGGGTTCTTGGTCCTTAGGAATAATAACATCTTCCCACCTAGTGTCATCCGTGGGTTTATTGGGGGTTTCTTCTTCTCAGATGATTACTGAAGGTCTCTGCCTATCCAAAACTTTTCCCGACCTTCGTTGAATCTCCTGTAATGGAACAAGAGTAATAACATATGTCGGGAAGGCCTACATCTCAACATTGTGAAGAGGCTGAGTGGGCCTATTATTTGTATTGGGCACTGGTTGTGCCGGTAATAATGTTGGTCTTGGGGATCTTGCATTCTGATATTGTAGCGGTTGTTGTTGTGGAATAGGAGGTAAAGGTGGTGGAACAAAACCTGACAGAAGTTGCAGAGTGTTCGGTGGAAACTGAGGATATGGATGGTTGGACATAGGGACAAGTGGAGCTTGAAGGTTCCCTTGGTTATGTCCTCCTCTCCATCCTTGAGTTTTTCCATTGTGTAGACCAGTTTTTCCAACTTGGTGAGTTCCACTATTGTTGTTGTTGATAATAGGGTGGAACTTGAGATTGTGGATCTAGGTATGTGGGCTGGTTCCTAGGCTTCCATGGCCTCCTAGGTGCATAAGAGGATTCCCTGGGATCCCCACTCCTATAGATGGCTAACAAACTGGGCAATGATGGGTATTTCTCATTTGAATGGTCTTCTGTGCATAAGCCACAAACTGAAATTTTATCTAATGGGCATTCCCTTGAGGAATGCTTCCTCTTGCATCTTGGGCAATATATGCTCATTGCTATATTTTCCTCCTCTTGTTTCTTTTTAATTTTGAGGGTGTCCAACTGGGAGCTTATTGTTCTTAAAATATCTGTCTTGAATTTCTCTAAAAGGTTCCCTATCTCTACTCTTGTGATACCACCTGAACTAACTGGTTTTAAGTTTCTATTATAAGGGTCCCCAACATTCTTTCATGTTTTAGCTCTACTCCTTGAGTAATTCTTACACATTTCACATATTTCGGAAAATGGTTTATGAGAGATGTCACTTGATGCCATCAGGTTAATAATCTCTAGGTATTCTTCTGAAATTCCCTTAAGGAAAAGAGCCCTAATTGCATCCTATGGGAGGTCATGGTATTTTGATTTCTGGGAGATATAAGCAAACCGTTCCATATAATCCTCAAGATTCTCGTCTTCTAATTGTTGGATTTTGATGATATCATTATGAGACTCCTTGGTATTGCAACAGTCTTGGTGCTTATTAAGAAATACATCTTTCATGGCTTCCCAAGACCTAATACTAGATTCTCCCAACCCCATGAACCATCTTAGTGTAGAGTGTTTGAGGGTGGCAGGAAAGAGTTTTAGTTTCTGGGCATCTTGTAAGTAGTTGTAGCTTCTACACAAGATGTTGAACTCAAATAGGAAGGTATATGGATCTTCATTGCTTTTACCGTAAAAGGTGGGCAGTGCTGAGAGGGGAATATTTTTCATATTGACATTTGGTTTGGTGTCTAAAATTGGAAACCTGAAGGTAGTTTCGGTTTGGTTTCTAGCTTCTTCTTCCTCCCCGTGTATTACATTGTTGTGACCCCCTTGATCATCCATACTGGTTTGGTTTCCAAAAAGAGAGTACCTAGATGGTTTTATATTTGAAGAGAACAAGGTTTCCCTTTGATGGAAACGTCTTCCTACTAATTAGGTGTCTGGGAATTTACTCGAGCCAGTTGAGGTTATTGGTGCCAAAGTTTCTGTGTCAATTTGAGAGACAGTTATGTTGGCTGAACTACCAAACAAGGTATTTACCTGTTCAGGGTCTATGATGTCTTTAAAATTAGGGTCTCCTGATGGTGGTAAGAAAACAAAGGTTTTATTGTTTGGTTCTACAAAAGGCTTGAGTGGCCTTGCCTCTTGTTCCACTATTACTGATGCTTCAATTTTTTGTTCTATAGTGCTTCTTATATTAGTCTCTTCAAAGAAAACTTTAGCTCTTTGGGGTGAGCTAGTTCCTATTTTTTGGTATCGGTCTGCGGAATTTATGAGTGGAACGTTCCTTCCCCCAAAAAGTTCGGAAGGAACCTTGGTTGAAAGGTTTGATTTAGATTTAATGTATCTACCTTTTGGGTCTCTAGGTTTGTTCATGAAAGAAAACAAAAAGAAAAAGAAAAACTACCATTGGGTTTGGGGGAGCCTGCAATAGCAGATGCGCAGGTTCTTACCTATTTATTGAATTCCCCCCACCACCAATCTAATGCTAAGGTTAGAAATGATCTATTTCCTAACTATTTCCTACCTTGAGACAACTCCCCGGTAATGAAGCCAAAAATGATGGGTCTTCTATATGCACTAAAACAACACTAAAACCCCTCAATTGAATTGTCAACCTGGTGTAAGTAAACTTAGATTTGTAGCACTATACATTCCAAGGAATAAAGGCTAGAGGCAGTATATTCTAACTAAGGAAATGGGCTATCTAAGGGCTAATCTACTTAAGCAAAGACTATTAATGATCAAACCCTACTAAGAAACTTAAACTATTTATCCTAAGTAATTTTTGAACAAAGGATCGATGGATTTTTCTAAGAAAGAAAATGAAAACCCTACTTAGAAAATTAACTTAATCATGAAAATAAGAAAAAGAAAACTACCTATTTAATATATGCAATGAGCAATAACAACAACAAACTACTTTAATTAACCTACTCAAATTCAATCAGCAACAACAAGTAAGTAAATAAACAAGCAAGAAACTACCCTATTAAAGAAAATAAACAAGAAAGAAACTACCCTATCAAAGCAAGTAAACAAGCAATCAATCAACTAACCAACCTATGGTAACTTATACAACAAGTAAACTAATAAAAAATACTCAATAAACAACTTATCAAACTAATAAGCAAGTGAACTCTATTCTTAAGTTAAACTTCATAATTGCTTCTAATTTACGAAAGAAAATTCTTAATCTACTAAATTCAAAGCATTATGACAATAAAAGTAATCAACAACTACTCTTTAATCTATGAAAAGAAAACTATTCTTTAATCTACCAAAGTAGCAAGACTATTCTCTAATCTACAAAAGCAAGAAAACTCAAATATAGTGTTGATGGTTATGTCTCCGGTGTCTTATAATATCACGATGGAATTTAACAATTAATGATTACTCAAGAGGGATAAACTCAATATTAACTTCTATAGCAAAGTGAAAAGTATGGATTAGACAATTCAATGAGAACTTAGCCATTATAGAAGAAACATCAACTACCCCGCATATCCATGTGATTCTTTAATTCATGCACTAATCATCAACAATATGAAAACACTATTCTATTAAATTCAATTGCATTCTATGCTAGTGTAAGCAAATTCAGACTACTTAAAGATTCATAACTGAAAACTAAATTCAATAATCAAACTTCAAATTAAAATTGCAACCTAAATCTAGAAAGGAAATTGCATGAAATAAATTAAACTAATCCTATTTTAACAATTTAAATTGCAAATGGAAAATACTCATAAAGACATAACTTTAAATCCTAATTGTATTTCAGCATATTACAAGAAAATAAATAAGAAAATTACATAACAACTAGATAAGCAAAACTAAATAGCAATTAGATAAGCAAACTATAAATTAAAACTAAAACTAACAACTATCCATCCACCGAAACTTGCCAAAGCAACCATGAACTAAATACTCCGTTTTTAAACTCTATTTCAGCATATGGAAAATCTAGATACCATCTAATTACATACAAGGGTTAGTTTCCAAACTTGCAAGTTGGTTCCTACTAATTAAAAGGTCATTGCATATTAACACTAACCTTCATAATAACCTACAAAACTGAACTAAAGCAATTAAATTATGAACAACAATTTACACAGTAAGTATACACAATAAAACTCATGTACATGAAATAAAAGAAATGACGATTACACTGTATGAATTCATAAGCTAATTGACTAAATGTTCACCCAGACCACTAGTGGTCCACCCAGCAGGTTGTGTCTACTCCTCAACGATGAATCACGAGCTCAAGCAACACGATTTCAACATTAAAATTAAAAACGCAGTTTTACACAAAATGCCTTGAAAACAACAAAACAGAGCTTGGCTATCCTCTTTCTCTTCTAACTATTTGTCTGACCATTGATGTGGTATTTATAGAGTTTACAAGCTGAGAGGTCGACCACTGGAAGGGTCTACCTCCTCTAAAAACAGTAAATCGCATTCAATGTGTCTTAACCGTCGGTGGATTCTAGAAACAAGGCGAGCCAATAATTTCCCAACATAACAACCCAATCCGAGTTGTCAAAAGATCAGTAGTTGGAGGCCACAAGCACAAGAAACACCCATGTCTCTGATTCACCCATCACTGGCCACCGATATGATAACCGCCAAATCGACCATGGTTTTAGTGCAGGATGGAGTGCCAGACGGAGTGTCTGATGGAGTACCGGACTGAGTGCTGGATGGAGTACCGGACGGAGTGTCGGATGAAAAAATTACTTGCGATTTTTCCCCATGACACACAGGACGCGAATTAGTTTCCCTGAATCATTAAAACATGCTGAATTATACTCAAAATCATCATAAAACACAATCATACGTACCTGGTATGAACCATGACGATTTTAACACAAAATCACTTCAAAACTCTTCAAAACAGGAAAATGCACATACAATATTGGCCAAAAAGGATCTAATCATCATCATTAAATTAACCATATCGTGGGCCCAACATGGAGTGATTTCCATCAAGTACTTGGACCATGACGTGGCAGATGACACTAAATTTCCAAACCTGGTGTCCCAGATTTACCTAGAAAGCAAGGGAGAAGGCTCATCAAGCATGCCACTGTTAGAGTCGACACAGTGGATTATGGGGTTATATAACATTGGCATCATGAACTTACTAGATGCCCCACACTTTGGGAGGGGAAAGAATATCAACACCTGTGTCAAGCAACTAATTGCACAAGTGCATGGCAGAATCTTATGAATGGATAGGTCGGTGCCTATCACTGTGGACCTCATCGTAGGAATCACAGGGCTACCCATAGATGGAAAAAATCCAGAGTAGTACTAGGAGGATAAGACCAGAGCTAAGCCCATCTCAGATGAGATCAAGGCCAAGTATGGTGCGGAGCACAGTAACAGGGGCATCCGGATTAGTGACATCAATGATCTTGTGACAAGGTTTGTCACCAGACTCCTCAGATGAAAAATAATGCACAAGTGTCACAAAGAGGAAGTACCGAACAATGTGGTCACCACCGCCGCGCACTGTGAAAAGGGGAGCTTGATGAGTTGGGGCCCATACCTTCTAAATTCATTCTTGGAGGATTGTAAGGACACACAGGACTAGGGCTATGAGTTATACTAATCATGGTTACTCATCCTCATTGGCCTCATTGGCTGGAAGGAACCAGTCTATAGAAAGTACCTTGAGAGACTAGGGAAATGTGGCATAGCATGCTACGTCTCATTACGCAACAACACAGACCCCAAGAGAAAGAAGACAAACACAAACATCTTTGCGAGGTATTTCATAGAAATGAAGGACCTCATTGCAGATACATGGCACATAACACCACAGACTGTCCAGGAGTTTGGACAAGTTGCAAACTTTAGGGAAACAAGCCATAGTTTATGGATGCAAGCAAAGCAAGACAAAGCAAGACAAAGCCTTGAATGTCTACAACTCAACTACTACATCACGTCGGAAGAAATCCAGAGAGAGGTCCAAGAGTGGCTCAAAGAATGGAAGGTACCAAAGATTCCAATTGTGGTACCAAGCTCACAAAATCATATGCAAGGAAGACTAGCCCTAGCACACCAAACAGGCACCAACGGGGCCGAAACTAAAAAGAAAAGTGCCCAAGTCCAAGAGGGGGGAAGCACCCCAACCAATAAGAAATCACTAACACAGAATAGGCCACCAAGGGGATGTACACAGGCTCCACTATGAAGAACAACCACCAATACACTCAATGAAAGAAGTGTGCATGGAAGAAACAAGCGTAGGGACACAGAAAATCCCTGAGGAGGAATAACAAGGGACATGAACGCAGGATATTCCTGATGCAGGAGAAACGGGTCCAACCACTGTAGGAAGAGATACCCAGAGGCCCACTAGTCTTGAGCCATCAAACACCTAGGAGAAGCGGCTAGGGGAGTACACCAGTGGTGGACGAGAGAAGGAAAAGGTCCACAAGCCACATAGCCATATATCACTAACCCCGGATGATGTGGAGTTAGTGGTGACAACAATAAAGGAGAGACTGACTGAGGTGTGGGATAATGCAGAGAAGCACATGGCCTCAATTGCAAACCAAGTGCAAGAATTCAAAGTTGCGTTGGAGCAGCTAAGGATCAGGACAACACAAGCACCAAAAGAAACACCTATGCAAGCGAAGGAAGGAGTGTCAGTCCCAGAAACAATGCAATTTGCAGTGCATGAGAGAGCCAATTTCATCATCACACCGGAGATGATGTTCCTTGATGAATAAACAATATGAAAACCATTAAAGGACATAGAGACGTTGGACGCGGCATTGGCTAATATTCCAACAAAGGCACTATATAAACTTCAAGTAAAAGTTGTGTAGGAGATTCAGTATAGAGCAAGAGTGGACGCGACAAACCTACAGGTAGCCCAGACATAGACTATATCAATGAAAGAATACCTCAACCTTGAAGTGCAATGGAAAGATAGAGTGCAACAAAGAGTGGAGGAGATGGAGAATCAGATCCACAAGCTGTTTCAATCAATTACCAAAAACACAAATGAGGAGGTAGGGTCATCAAAAGAGAAGTTACATAGGATAGAGCAGACTATCTAGAAATATAAGGAGAAAATTAAAGAGCTAGAGGAGTGTGTCACACCAACTACTCCTCCAGAATTCAGAGCACAGCGAGAATAGGAGGCAAAAACAGTTGTGGAGGACATCGACCAAAGTATACAGACAGTCACTAAGATGTTAGAGAAGAGAGTGCAACTCTGGACTCACCTCCTAGAGGATGGGAACCTCCAGGAACTCCAAGAGAAGGAAAATAAACTCCACGCATCAATGAAAGAAGTGAAGAAGAAATATAAAACAGTGTCACTGCCAAAAAAAATCAAGACTGCCACTGAATTGAAGGCTCTACAGTTGGAAGATAGAGTGTTGTAAGCGCAAAAAACAACAAGACAGGCAATGTTGGAGCCCCTGCAAGAAAAGGCGGAGCAACTGGTCATGGAGAGCGATGTAGCTAAGAAGAGCATTGAGCATATCGGAGCCGAGGGAGGAGATATGCTAAAGTCTCTTATCATAGAACAGGTGGTCACCAATATGGCCGAAAAGAGCAGTCAGGCTCAACAACAGTGCCAACGAATAACGAAAATGTATGACAGATTGCATCAAGCAATATCTGAAGTAGGAAGCAAGTAGTGACAATTGCATAAGTCAAGAAGTGACTTGGGACGAGTCACGGTGTCAGTGTTGGGGGCCTGTTGGGCACATACCCATTTTGGGGAAAAGGCACGACGTGGAGGAAAGACAGTTGGCAGAAATGCATGCAAGGCACACATGAAAGAAGATGGGAAAGAAGGACAACTGGCAAGAAAAGCAGTGGACGAAAGGAAAACACGCATGAAAAGGAGAAAAGTGCGCAAGGCCAACATGCATGAAGACCTAACTAGGTTAGGGTTTTGGTAAGAGAATGTAATGACTGATGAGCCAAAAATAGATATAAATAGACACCTGGGGGGTCTAGGGGGGGTTATGTTTTGGATAGAGTTTACTTGCGCGAGATAGAGTAGTAGGTCTGTAACATGACTATAATCCGATACCTTTTTGTAAGTTGTTGAGTTGTGGGAGAGAAAAGTAACTAGACCTTGAGGGTTAGATCACAGGCTGAGGATCCTGGTGCGATCTAGTCAGCCTTGTAAAGGTTGTGGAGTTTGTTTTGTAAATGTATGAATGAAGTTGTAGTGCACACGACGCCATATCTGACAAAACCATAAGAAAATATCTTAAGAGCCAAATATTTGTGGACGTAGCCCAGGATGGGGTGAACTATGATAAATAATGTGTTATGTAGAATGCTTATTGTCTCTGTCTTTGTTGTCAATGGTTAGATCTTAGATGAATGTTTTTATGAAGTAGTTAGATCTATTGATTTACATGCATGAATAAAGAATGACATAATAACTAATATAGATGAATAATATAGTAATTGACTGAATATCACATAGTACAATCCCATATCCCCACTCATTCCCAAGCTACAAGCACCTGAGCGTTGCAGCCACCCATAGAACTATCTCGGGTGAGACTACACAATGCACTTTGTATACTGCGTTGCCTTTTGGTTTACCAGGAGGGTCGATGATTTTAGAGGATTTGTTGGATCCCTAGTAGACCTGAACCTGGGTCAATCATGTTAAAGGTATAACTCAGATAAGCAACCAATAATGGAGTTCTCAGTCAAATGGACCATGTGATATGCTATGAGTCCAGAAAATTAAAAGAGAATGAGAGGAATTATGCTACACATGACTTGGAGTTAGTTGGGATTGTACATGCATTAAAAATGTGGAGGCATTACCGTATGGGTAAGAAATTTGAGCTAAGGATAGACCACTATGGTCTGAAGAATTTGTTTGGACAACCAACACTAAATGCTAGGCCAACTAGATGGTTGTAATTTCTGAGTGAATATGACTTCGAGATTAAGCATATAAAGGGAAAATAAAATAAAGTAGTTGATGCACTCAGCAAGAGAGCTCATGAAGTACATGTGGCAGCCATCAGCATGTACAAAATAGATTTGAAAGATCAAATTATTGCAACAACAAATTCAGATCAACAATATGTGAAAATAAAAGAAAACATTACAACAAGGTAATTTTTAGTAGAAATTTTACTTTTATGAGATGAAAGAAGATGGGATTCTCATGTACAATGGAAAAGTATATGTGTTGAATCCTAATGAGATGAAAATTGAATTTTTGAAGGAAATGCAAAATGTGCCATATGTCGGGCACCCATGATATCAGAAGACAATTGCAACTGTGAAAAGCCAATACTTTTGGACTGAATGAAGAAGGAAGTGGCTAATTACATAGCCAAATGTCTAGAATTCCAAAAGGTAAATACAAAGCATAGCCACCCAATAGGTGTTGGAATACTGAGAAGGGGGGGGGGGTGAATTAGTAAGATCACTTTATACTACTTTTAACCACAATATATATTCTTTCACTTTAACAACAATGTTTAGCAGTATATCATCAATGTATCATCTATGAATGAATCCATAATATATATATATATATATATATATATATATATATATATCATAAACATGTAAACATAAGCATCATCACATCAAGAACATAGTACACCAATATTTACGTGGAAACCCAAATGGGAGAAACCACAGAATGATTTATTATATATATCAAGAATTCATTCATAGGAAGCACCGAATTCCAAATTCTCCAGCTCCAAATAGAAGGAGGCTCCAACCCCCTATTCTCAGGCTCCAACCTGAAGGAATATACAACTCCATGAATTCTCTGGCTCCAACCAGAAGGAGGCTACAACCCCCTTGGGTTCTCCGTATCCAACCAGAAGGTGGCTACAACTACCTAGTTCTCAGGCTCCAACCTGAAGGAAGATCCAACTCCCTGATTCTCTGGATCCAATCGAAAGGAGGATATAACCCCCTTTCCTTGCCTCGTCCTGCTTCCTTGAAATACAAATGTAGACCAACTGTCACAGATTATGCCCCTATCACTGTCACAAAATTCGTCACTGTCAGAACTCCATCACTGTCACTGTCACATCAACCTGTAACTTGTCACTATATCCAACCTATCACTGAACAACCTGTCAATCACTGTCACAACAACATGTCCAACCAATCAGTGTCTCATTGATGAAACCAGATCCACTCTCATCCACATGAAACTCATGCCAATATCACCAAGAGCATATCTCAAACCATATGTTGAGCATCACCAACACATGACTCTACCAAGCATGTACCAAAATCACCACATACCATCACAATATATGTGTCTCAACCAAATACCAACCTATACCATGCATCAACCTGTACCTGTACCATCAATAAGTGCATCAATCCATGCACCAAACTTGTATCACCAAAATAGTACATTTGGGTCAAATTTTGATGACGTTTTCGTAGAAATTGACACTTTATATTGTCGGAAGATCGAAAAACATCAGACCCCCTCAAACATCGTTTCACATGACTTCGATGTTCCGATGACACCAATATCAGCTCTTTTGTGACATTTCACATAGACATGTGTCGTCTCGGACTTCACTGTCTAAGTCCACTATGGACGTCGCTACAGAGACACCGAGACGTCGCAGGTGCGACACTACATACCGTCGATCTTCTGACACTACACAAGTATATTCTCATAATTCTCAACTTGATACACTATATACACTTGTATACGGTGTACACAAGTATACCGTCGATAGTTGAGCTTCAATATACACAAGTATATTCTCATCATTCTTCCTCATATCTCTAGACTAGTTAATGGAAATTTGTTTTTGTTTTTTTAAATTTTGATGAAACTGAATGGGGATAGATTCTCTGTATGAGTTTTCAAAGGGTCTCAATGTCTCTTTGAAGTTTCCCAGGAATAAAGGGTCTCCATGTCTCTTTAATTCATTCAAACCATAAATGTTAGATATGATGCCAATCCATTTTTCTTAGCATGAATTTCTAGAAAATGTTCCTGCATAACGAAGGTGAAGAAACAAACTTTATTTTGAAAGTGAAACTACAAAAAAATGTGAGGGATTTAAGAATTGTGAGTGGGTGAGAACCAATGACAATGAGCTTGTGAATCCAAATTTTTGAAACTTAAAGTAAACCAAAAAACAAATTAAACTCTTGTGATGAATCTCACATAAAAAATTGTCTTTCTTTCTCTTCCTCAAAGATTCCTTCAAAATATACACACTAAAGAAAATCATACTTATACCATTAATCCTATCAACCTTCAACATCGATTCATAAAAATATTTACATGATATGAAGTATTCTTCAAGGCAATATGTTCAATATTGGATGTCGATTCTTCAACATCTTGTTGCAAAGTACAATTTTTTTTATCACAATGTATTTACAATATTCATGAAGCCTTTGCATGCTCTTGATATTAGTGGTGAGAGAAATATCCATTCCAATGTATTCCCTAGCAGTAGATGCATGAACTAACGCTTCATCAATCCCTACAGGAAGCTAAGGTTTCTTTCACTCAATATAAATGGACTCATATAAAGGGTTGACAGAACTTTGCACTAGTTTTTGGAGGCCCTTAGCTTTGAGAGAGGTCTTATTATATGATCGGAGATAAGAAAACACCTAATATTTGACTTCAAAATAATTCCTAGAGAAATGTTGATCAACTTGTTGCTTCATTCAATTTTAAATCCAAACTAGATTGTCTTTAAATGTGTGAAGAATGGTGGCTCTTGTTCAAGTGTTCAATCCACTTTTTGAACTTTGGATGTGCCTAACAAATATGAGTCTATGGAAGGATGTTTTTTTCCATAAATAAATTTATATGATCTCATTTTGATAGCACAATCATAAGTTGTATTGCACCAACCATTGAGTAAGGTGTAGCCACTAAATCTATTGATGTTATCTATCTATAATAAAACACACAAGTAAATTTCCATACATTTGTCTTTAGTGAGAAAACCATGGACCTCTCTTAGATAACAAAGTTCTAGTTGAGATTCAATATCCATAAGTATATTCTCATCATTCTTCCTCATATCTCTAGACCAGTGAATGGAAATTTGTTTTTGTTGTTTTAAATTTTGATGAAATTGAATGAGGATAGATTCTAGATATGAGCTTTCAAAGGGTCTCCGTGTCTCTTTGACTTTTCACAGGAATAAAGGGTCTCCATGTCTCTTGAATTCATTCAAGACATAAAGGTTAGATACAATGTCAATCCATTTTTCTTAGCATTCATTTCTAGAAAATGTTCCTGCATAACGAAGGTGAAGAGACAAAATTTATTTTGAAAGTGAAACTACAAAAAAATGTGATGGATTTAAGAAGTGTGAGTGGGTGAGAACCAATGACAATGAGCTTGTGAATCCAAATTTTTGAAACTTAAAGTAAACCAAAAAACAAATTAAACTCTTGTGTGTTGGCATGTTTTTACAGGAAGAGTGTGCTTGTCATTGATGGCAAGAACAACAACGACGATGGTGAACAGGAAAAGCATAAGCTTAGGAGGAGAAGCGAATAGTATGCAAAGATCAAAGCTCAGAAGGAAAAGCATAAGCTTAGGGTGAGAAGCCTCAACAATCATCCGATCAAAAAATTGACTATGTTGATTTTCTAATATTACAGATTTAGGTCATATGAGTGACTGTGGGCTTGAGGACCATTGGAGGATCATGACCATCGGATCTGCAAGCCAGATCAACGACAGGGATGAATTGCATAGAGCGAAATAAGAATTAAACAACTCGCTAGTTCTAATCCCGCAATTGGTCTAGATCGTCAGATCTCATAAACCCAAATATTGATGATTGTGGTTGATCTAACAAATGATCAGATTAAGTTGGATTAAGTCGTGACTGTCAAATGCACAATTTCTAGATCAATGACAGGGATAGATTGCAGAGATCGAATGGAGAATTAAATATCATGTTATTTCCAATACCGCAGTTAGTCAGGACCATCAGATCTTATAGCCTTGAAGATCGACGATTGTGGTTGACTCACCAACAATGCACGAATTCAAATTGTGGAGTTTTGGTGATGAGTTAAATCACTTGCAAGTTGTGGTTCCATAACCATCCTTGATCTTTGATGTGCTTCGAGTGTCTTCACGACTATTGGATCACTTTTAAGTGGAAGGACATGATAAGCTAGAAGAGAAACACCAAATATAGATCGATCCATCGATCTAAGAACATGATCGACGAACAACATTTGGTTCACGTCAAAATTTGTGAGGAGGTTACTACTCGGGGAATCTCACTTCATAAGAATTGGCAACTTGAAAGTCAAATTACCCGAAGCCTAAAATCTGAAATGAATAAGGACCATCAGATCTGGAGAAAATGTGATGACCGTTAGTTCAGGGAGAACCACGTCAGCTAACCACATCTACAAGGACATGTGGCAGACCACGTCAGCAAGGACACATGGCACAATCAGACAATGACAAGTGTCAAGTTGAATCAACACATCAAGTATGTGCAAATCACAAATCTGAGGGACACATGGTAGCTACTCATCTCGTGACACGTCAACAAGTAACGTAAGAAAGCTACGTCATTCTGGGAGATTTACTTTGGGAGTTTCATCACCAACAAATGTCAAAAGTTCTGAAGTCTCGAAGGAAGAAGGTTCGAAGTTGCTCTCAGTCGTCGATCTAAGGTACATTTTTGGAGTTAGGACAACTGTTAGATCCAGGAGAAGTACAGATCTGATCCATTGGATCTGAGCACCGAGAATCAATGTTCGTTGGATCCAAATATAAATGTAGGAAGTTTAAGCCTTTGGATGAGCACATGAGAGAAGACTTATCAAAGTCCTGAAGTCCCGAAGTAAGCAGGGACCGTCCATTGTCAAGACTGATAGGTGGTGCATGATCTACAACTCCGGAGAAAATCACTTCGGGAGTTTGTGGTTGGGTAGGAAACTGGATCAACGAAGACCCGAGGGCCAAATAATATCCAAGCCATCTGTTTCTAGAAGGACACATGGAAGAAATCTGTGCAGTTTAGGGTAAAACACTTCGGGAGGAAGTGAAGGAAGCAAAGTTGAGCTTTGAAATCCCCAAATCCTTAAGAGCCGAAGGAGTTGAGGACTGTCGATCTGTAGGAGGACACATGTCAAGAGATCGTGTACTCCGATTGGAACAGTTTGGGAAAAAGAGAGCAAGGAACGTTGAGATTTTTGAACCTCGAATACCCAAAGGGATTGTGACCGTTGATTCGAGAAGACCACGTGTTGATAGATCATGAATTCTGGGTGGAAGCACCATAGAGAAATTGAAGTTTGAGAATCGAGACTCTCGAAGCCCAAAAGGCAAAATCGATCTCGTCCATCGGTTTGGAGGACCACATGTCACTTAGTCGTTAAGACTTAGGAGGGCATGGATCTAGAGAAGAAGAAGGAAAGACAATAGATTGGAGCCGTTGATCAAAGGAATCTATTAGAGACCACGAGATCGTTGATCACACCTGATTGCGGGATCATAAATTGGTCGGAATTTAATTTTCTCAAGGCGGGCCACAATCAAAACCATGATTTTGGAGAAAGGACACGTGGAGGCTCGAGGTAAATTGTGGGGAGAAAAGTAGTTTGATCTCAAACCACCTTTGGCCATGCCCGCATTCACATGGTCACATGATAGCATCGCCCAAGGTCACATTAGCGGAAGATAGGGGAAGGATCTAGCACTGCTAGGCTCCACATCAGAGGTTATGCATTGAAGATTCAAAAATCCTATGTGTGTATAATCCAACGACGCTGATCAAACTGAATCTGATTGAACGGTTGTTGTTTCACTTCGTGGTTTCTTGATCAGTTAAGATTCCGTTACACTAACTGAATCATTGTTCTGGGGCATTGGAATCATGGCTCTTGAGCATTCTGAGATTCCCGACATGGGCATTGGATATTTGGAGTGTAATGGATGATGAGAGAAGGAATAAAGGAAACATGCCGTGATAGAGGCGGGTTGTTGTTTATCAGTAAAACAAGTCAAACTATATGTTGAAGACAGTAAGAACATAGCATGAAAGATGCAGAGATGAAGAACATAAGCTGGACAGAGCATAAATGGTGAAAAAAACAGATTGTATGAAAACTTAAGCGCAATAAGATGTGAGCAGGAACACACTGATGCAGGCAGAGCAGAGTAGTGTAGCCGAACAATGATGAGACTGGTAAGCCAATGATAAATACTGTATCACTGTAATAAATTTCAGAAAGCAAAGATTTATATCTCAGGGTGGTAGGGTGGTGCTAGGGAGGACTGTTGTCCTCAAAGTTTCAAGTGGGTTCTTGAACACAGGGAGTTGTAGCTTCCATCTGGTTGCAGCCAAAAAAACTAGGGTGGTAGGGTGGTGCAAGGGAGAACTATTGTTCTCTGTTGTACAGGTTGGTGCCTGTGTGACTGGAAGTTGGTGCTTCCATCTAGTTGGTGGTGGAACACTCAGGGAGTTGGTGCTTCCTTCTAGTGGGTGCTAGAGAAACCAAAGAGTTGGTTCTCTCAGCAAGTTGCAGCTTGTAAAACAAAGGTGGTAGCATCACATTGAGTTGGTGTTAAAATATAGATGATGTACAGAACATAAAAAGACTTCCTATCATTTGAAGAAGAAGAGGTTTTCTACCTTTCTGGGTTTCCTCGAGAATATTTGTTTCTGTATACTTCATGTATGTGATTGATGTTGAATACTCTATTGCTTACTTCCCTGAATTATTGTGATCATCACTGAGTGTTCTGTAATGAGTTTAAAATGGGCATAATTGTTTAAGCACAGTAACAATTAATTCACCCCCCCTCTCTCAGTTGTCTAACAATTGGTATCAGATCAGGTTCATTTTATATAAGGGTAGATCCTAGAGCTTAAACATGACTAGCCATGAAGGAAATTCAACCAATAAGCCCCCCCCATTCAATGGAACAAACTTTGCCTTTTGGAAAGTTAGTATGCAAACCTACATAATGGATTTAGGTGTAGATGTCTGGGATGTGGTAGAGATTGGTTGTGTGAAGCCATTTGTACTAGCTTCTAAGGATGACAAGCTAGAATTCAACTTCAATGCTAAGGCTATGAATGCTATTTTGAGTGGGCTTGCAGAAGTAGAATTTGTAAAAGTTATGCACTTAGAATCTGCCAAAGAAATGTGGGACAAACTCATTAGCAGTTATGAAGGTAATGAGAAGGTAAAGGGTGCCAAGCTTCAAACCTATAGATAACATTTTGAACAGCTAAAGATGAAAGAGGATGGAATTGTTGGGAAGTAATTTATAAGAGTTGAAGAACTAGTAAATGAAATGAAAGGACTTGGTGAAAAAATTGAGGAAGCCTCTTTAGTTCAGAAAATTTCGAGATCTCTTCCAGATAGGTTCAACCCAAAGGTCTCTGCTATAGAAGAACTTCATGATCTAAAAGTTATGCCTATTGACCAACTCCTAGGAAAGCTGACTTCTTGTGAAATGAAGATAGGTAAAGATAAACCCACCTCTATAGAAGCATCATTTAAAGTAGATAAGAATGAGGATTCTGAGCCTGATGAAATTGAAGCAAATTTTGTGAGAAGACTAAAGAAAGGATCAGGAAAGTACCAATGCAAGTTCCCCTTCAAATGTTTCAACTGTGGAAAGATAGGTCACTTTGCATATAAGTGTCCACACAAGAAGAAGGACCAGAACGCTAAAGGTGAAGAGAATTACAAATCCAAGAGATTTGGTAAAAAGAAAAGTTTATGTGTAAACAATGATGACTCTTCAGAAGACACAGATAATGATTCTTCTTGTGAAGATAAGATTAATGACTTTATGTTTATGGACAAAGAGGATTATGATAATAAAATCACAGGAAGTGATGTTAATGATGAAGAAGATGTTGTTGACTTGGAAGGAGAACTGATCAGTGCACTAGAAGAAATTGCTAGACTCTGATTTAAGAAGAAAAAGAAAAAACAATTGTTGATACAGTTCGAGAAAGATAGTAAAAAACCTGATGAAGACTTTGCTCTGCTAAAAGTCGAACTAGAAGAGGCAAAGAAAACAGAGGACATTTTGAAACAACAGTTATCAGAGAAGAAGGCAAGATGTGAAGCCTTAGAAGAAGAGGTAGTAAAAACAAGAAAAGATATGAGAAGTTTAAAGCATTGTATCTCCAAAATCTTCCAAGCATTAAAGCCTCAACAAAACTAAATGACATTATGAGAAAACAGAGATATCATTTGTTGAAGACTGGTTTAGGCTATGTAAGTGGTTCAAGCAACAAACAACCTGAAAGAAAAGAGCTAGTAAAGATGATCAAGTTCCAAGTCAACAGACAATTAGACCATGTGAGTACTCTGCCACCAAAAGCTAATAAAGACAAGATAATCCCTGATAAAAACAAAGATATCAGAAGATGGAGAAAAAAATACCAAGAAGAAGGCCATCCTTCAGGTACCAAAATTTCTTCCATGGTTACTGTTTTTACTGCTCTAATTTTGGTCATAAGATTGCAAATTGTCAAATTAAGTTTAGAGACATGCAACTGAGGAGATCAAGAAATAAACAATCTTTGCAACATAGAACTAAACAACCAATGAGTAGACAGAGTTGCACCAATCACTTTGACCTATTGAACAATGAACTCAAATTATATAACTATCATAACTTTGGCCACAAAGATGCAAATTTCCATCTGAAGAATTACAAAGCATATCCAAGGATAAAACCCTTAGCTAGAAATGCTAGCACATGGAAAAAGAAAGATAGTGAAAAATGCGGTCTAGTACTTTTAGCTCAAAAACAAAAAGACCCCTGGTATATAGGTAGTGTATGTTCTAAGCACATGACTGTAGACAAGGATAAGTTTCTTTCTATAATTAAAAGCAAAACAGGAAACGTGACCTTTGGAAATGATGAACCATGTAAAATCAAGGGTAAAGGGATGGTGAGTTTGAGTAATGGTGAAGGAAAATCCTAGGATGTTCTGCTTGTATATGGGATGAAACATAATTTTCTCAGTGTAAGTCAAATGTGTGATAGAGGATGTGAAGTGGTGTTCACTTCCAAAGATTGTAAGATAAAGTCTGCAAACTCAAGACAAGTGGTGGCTAAAGGCACGAGGACATATAATAATGTATATGTGCTGAAAGAAGATAGAGAAGAGTGTCATCTAAGAAAACATGATGAAAGTTGGTTATGGCATAGGAGACTTGGACATCTAAACTTTGACCACTTAATCAAGATCAAAAATCTTGAGGCAGTAAAAGATCTTCCAAGAATATCAAAGCCACAAGATTATGTGTGTAAACCCTTCCAAGTAGGAAAGCTAACCAGGACACAGTTTAAATCCAAGAGCTCTACTTCAACAGAGAAACCACTCCAATTATTTCATATGGATTTATGTGGATCATCAAGACAGGAAGACAGAGGGAAGGAAAAATACTTCATGCTGATGATTGATGATTACTCCAGACTCACTTGGGTTGATTTTCTCAAAGAAAAAGCTGAAGCATTTGAGAAATTTAAAATATTTAAGGATTTAACTGAGAATCAAACGTGCAACAGGTTAAAGGCAATAAGATCAGATAGAGGAGGAGAATTTATGTCAAGTGATTTCAAGGAATTTTGTGATAAACATGGGATCAAGAGAGAATACACAATCCCAGGAACTCCACAACAAAATGGAGTAGTTGAGAGGCAAAACAAAACAGTTTAGCAAATGGCCAGGTCAATGATGAATGAGAAGAAAATTGGTCAAACCTACTGGGTAGAATCCATACACACAACAGTCCATATTCTTAACAAAGCCCACCTCGGACCACACTGTGACAAGACACCTTATGCACTGTGGTATGGAAGACTTGCTTCAATCAAACACTTCAAATTATTTGGGAGTAAGTGCTACATAAATAATAATAATGAAAACCTTGGCAAGTATGATGACAGGGTTGATGAAGGCATATTCTTAGGATATGCTACCAATAGTAAAGGATATATATGCTTTAATAAAAGATTGTATAAATTAGTTGATTGCATTGATTTAAAGGTTGATGAAGGAGTCCCAGTAAGAGAGGTGAGAAATATTGAGTCTGCTACAGAGGACACAGCTGAAGCTAAAGATGAACATGTCCAAGAATCATAAAAAGAAGACTATGAGTCAGATGAAGATAAAAATACTCAGGTAGACTCAAATTAATAGACAACATCAAATCCTTCCTCCATAATTACTCAAAAGAATCATCTTGCAAGTCAGATAATTGGTAAGAAAGACAAAGGTTTACAAACCAGGAGAAGGATAATCAAAGACACCGAGAAATCACATATAGCCTTCATATCCATGGTGGAACCCAAGAACTTTAATGAATCCAGTAAATATGTAAATTGGTTAAATTCAATGAATGAGGAACTGGATCAGATTGAGAAGAACAATACTTGGGAGATTGTTCCTAGACCTGCAGATAAGAATGTAATTGACTCCAAATGGGTGTTTAATAATAAAATGAATGAACAAGGAAAAATTGTTAAGAAGAAAGATAGATTGGTTTGTAAGGGGTATGCACAAGTTGAAGGACGAGATTTTGATGAAATCTTTGCATGAGTGGCAAGATTGGAATCCATCAGAATATTTCTTGCCTATGCATGTCATAAGAACTTTAAAGTATATCAGATGGATGTTAAGTCAACATTTATTAATGGATATATAGAAGAAGAAGTATATGTGGAGAAACCTGAAGGATTTTCATTGATAGATAATCCTGGCTATGTCTGTAATTTGAAAAAGGAATTATATGGATTGAAACAGGAACCACTAGCCTGGTATTATAGACTGGACAAATTTCTACAGGACAAAGGGTTCAAGAAAGGTATTGTTGACAGTAATATGTACATTAAGTCTGAAGGTGATGATTTATTATTTGTTTTGGTTTATGTAGATGACATTATTTTTGGATGCACTAATGATCCTTTAGTTCAGTGGTTTGCTAATTCAGTGCAGACTGAGTTTGAGATGTCCTTGATAGGAGAACCATCATATTTTCTTGGTTTACAAATCAATCAGAGTTCTGCAGGGCTATTTATCTCTCATGAAAAGTATTTGAAAGAGATGTTGAAGAAGTTTCAGATGGAATATTCCTCTCCTGTTAGTACACCTATGGTGGTTGGTTGCAAGCTCAACATAGATGATATTTCACCTGATGTTGATCAAAGAACATATCGATCAATGATAGGCAGTCTTCTGTACATCACAACATCTCATCCTGATATAATGCAAGCTGTTGGAATAGTAGGTCGTTTTCAGTCTGATCCTAAACAAATTCATTTAGCAGTTGTCAAAAGGATATTCAAATATTTGAAGGGTACAATGACTTATGGTCTCTGGTATCCTAAAAATCAGAATTTTCAATTAACTTCATATTCAGATATTGATTGGGCAAACTGTTTGGATGAGAGAAAGAGCACCAGTGGAGGTGCATTCTTCTTAGGTGATTCATTAGTAGCATGGCTTAGTAAGAAGAAAGGATATATTTCATTATCAACTAAAAAGGCATAGTACATTGCTATTGCTACTTGCTGCACTCAGATCTTATTGATGATACAAACTCTTGCATATTTGAAGGTCACTTATACTAATACAATTACACTTCACTGTGATAACACTAGTTCCATTAATGTCTCCAAGAATCCTTTCTCCATTAAAAAACGAAGAATATACCAATAAAGTATCATTTTCTCAAAGAGAAGGTTACAAACAGAGTTGTTCAACTGAATTATATTCCTTCCACGGAACAAATTGCAGACATCTTTACTAAACCCCTAGCCAAGACAACATTTGAATATCTCTATGAGAAGCTGGGTGTCATCCCTTCTCTCACCTAAGAGAGTCCATCCTATCATGGGGAGTATGTGTTGGTTCAATATCTGATACCCCCGAAAAAGTACTGCAACAACTCAGGGGGAGCATGTTTTCTTTGACATTGATGTCAAATGGGGAGAAAAGGTGTGGTCTGGATGCTACAGTTGGAGGTCTAAGTAGAATAGTGCAAACATTTAGGGTTGCCATCAATGCCAAAGGGGGAGATTGTTGGCATGTTTTTACAGGAAGAGTGTGCTTGTCATTGATGGAAAGAACAACAATGACGATGGAGAACAGGAAAAACATAAGCTCAAGAGGAGAAGAGAACAATATGCAGAGATCAAAGCTCCAAAGGAAAATCATACGCTCAGGGTAAGAAGCCTCAGCAACTGTCCGATCAAGAAATTGACCGTGTTGATTGTCTAATATTATAGATGTTGGTCATATGAGTGACTGTGGGCTTGAGGACCATTGGAGGATCGTGACCGTCGGATCTGCAAGCCAGATCAATGACAAGAATGAATTGCAGAGAGCGAAAGAAGAATTAAATAACTTGCTAGTTCTAATCCTGCAATTGGTCTAGATCGTCAAATATCATAAACCCAAATATCAATGATTGTGGTTGATCTAACAAACAATCATATTAATTCGGATCAAGTCGTGACCGTCAGATGCACAATCGCCAGATCAATGGTAGGGATAGATTGCAGAGATCGAATGGAGAATGTATTGGTTGAATATCTGATACCTCCGAAAAAGTACTGCAACAACTCAGGGGGAGCATGTTTTCTTTGAAATTGATGTCAAAGGGGGAGAAAAGGTGTGGTCTGGATGCTACAGTTGGAGGTCTAAGCAGAATAGTGAAACCTTTCAGGTATGCCATCAATGCTAAAGGGGGATATTGTTGGCATGTTTTTATAGGAAGAGTGTGCTTCTCATTGATGGAAAGAATGACAACGACGATGGAAAACAGGAAAATCATAAGCTCAGGAGGAGAAGTGAACATTATGCAGAGATGAAAGCTACAAAGGAAAAGCGTAAGCTCAGGGTGAGAAGCCTCGGCAACTGTCCGATCAAGAAATTGACCATGTTAATTGTCTAATATTATAGACATTGGTCATACGAATCACTGTGGGCTTGAGGACCATTGGAGAATCGTGATCGTCGGATCTGTAAGCCAGATCAACGACATGGATGAATTGTGGAGAGTGAAAGAATAATTAAACAACTTGCTAGTTCTAATCTTGCAATTGGTCTAGATCGTCAGATCTCATAAACCCAAATATCAACGATTGTGATTGATCTAACAAACAATCATATTAAGTCGGATTAAGTCGTGACCGCCGGATGTGCAATCACCAGATAAACGAAAGTGATAGATTGCGAAGATCGAATGGAGAATTAAATATCGTGCTATTTCTAATCCTAAAATTAGTCAGGACCATCAAATCTTATAGCCTCGAAGATTGACGATTGTGCTTGACTCACCAACAACACACAATTTCAAATTACGAAGTTTTGGTGACAAGTTAAATCACTCGCAATTTGTGGTTTCGCAACCATCCTTAATCATTGATCTTCTTTTAGTGTCTTCACGACTGTTGGATCACTTTTAAGTGGAAGGATAGGATAAGCTAGAAGAGAAGCACCGAAGATAGATCAAGACATCGATCTAAGAACATGATCGAAGAACAACATTTGGTTCATGTCAAAAGTTGTGAGGAGGTTACTGTTAAGGGAATCTCACTTAGGAAGAATTGACAACTTGAAAGTCGAATTACCCGAAGCCTGAAATCTGAAATGAATAAGGACCATCGGATCTGGAGAAAATGTGATGATTGTTAGATCAGGGAGAACCACGTCATCAGACCATGTTTACAAGGACATGTGGTAGACCATGTTAGTAAGGACAAGTGGCGCAATCAGACAATGACAAGTGTCAAGTTGAATTGGCACTTCAGGTACGTGCAAATCACGAATATGAGGGACACATGGCAGCTACTCAGCTCGTGAAATGTCAAAAAGTGACGTAAGCAAGCTATGTCACTCCAGGAGTTTCATCACCAACAAATGTCAAAAGTATCGAAGTCCCGAAGGACGAAGGTTCGAAGTCTCTCTTAACCATCGATATAAGGCACATTTTGGGAGTTAGGACAACTGTCAGATCCAGGAGAAGTATAGATCTGATCCGTTGGATTTGAGCACCGAGGATCAATGGTCGTTGGATCCAGAGATAAATGCATGAAGGTTAAGCATTTGGATGAGCACAGGAGAGCAGACTTGTCAAAGTCCCAAAGTACTGAAGTAAGAAGGGACCATCCATCGCCAATACTGATAGGTGGTGCGCGATCGACAACTTCGGAGAAAATCACTTCAAGAGTTTTTGGTTGGTAAGGAAACCAGATCACCGAAGACCCGAGGGTCGAAGAAGATCTAGGTCGTCGGTTGCCAGAAGGATGCGTGGCAGAAATCTATGTAGTTCGGGGAAAAACACTCTAGGAGAAAGTGAAGGAATTGAAGTTAAATTTGAATTCCTCAAAGCCTGAAGAGCCGAAGGTGCTGAGGACCGTCAATCTATAGGAGGAAACACATCAAAATATCATGTAATCTAGTTGGAACACTTCATGAAAAAGCAAGCAAGGAAAGTTGATATTTTTGAACCCCAAATACCCAAAGGGATTGTGACCGTTGATTTTCGAGAATACCATGTGTATATAGATCATGAATTCTGGGTGGAATCACTGCAGACAAAGTGGAGTTTGATAATCGAGACTCCTGAAGCCTTAAAGGAGAAATCGATCTCGTCCATCGATTTGGAGGGCCACACGTTACTTGGTCGTTAAGACTTAGGAGGGCATGGATCTAGAGAAGATGAAGGAAAGACGATAGATTAGAGCCATTGATTGAAGGAATTTTTCAGAGACCGCTAGATCGATGATCACACTTGATTGCAGGACCAAAAATTGCTTGAAAGTTAATTTTCTGATGGCGGGCCGAAATCGAAACCATGGTTTTGGAGAAAGGACACATGGAGGCTCGAGGTAAATTGCGGGGTGAAAAGTAGTTTGATATCAAGCCACCTTTGGCCATGCCCGCATTCACATGGTCACATGATAGCATCGCCCAAGGTCACATCAACGAAAGATAGGGGAAGGAGCTAGCGCCGCTAGGCTCCACATCAGAGGTTATGCATTGAAAATTAAAAAATCCTTTGCGTGTATAATCCAATGGCACTGATCAAACTGAATCTGATTGAAGGGTTGTTGTTTCATTTCGTGGTTTCTTGATCAGTTACGATTAAGTTACACTAATTGAATCATTTTTCTAGGGCGTTGGAATCATGGTTCTTGAGTGTTATGAGATTCCCAACATGGGTGTTGGAGATTTGGAGTGTAACAGATGATGAGAGAAGGAATAAAGGAAACATGCCGTGACAGAGGTAGGTTGTTGTTTCTAGGTAAAACTAGTCAAACTGTATGTGATCAAGAATACAGTAG
The DNA here is from genome assembly GCA_000966675.3 of Picea glauca. NCBI lineage: Eukaryota > Viridiplantae > Streptophyta > Pinopsida > Pinales > Pinaceae > Picea > Picea glauca. Next base: position 94,272 of record JZKD02S1883649.1, read on the forward strand.
GAATAGAGCATGAAATATGCAAAGATGAAGAACATAAGCTAGATAGAGCAGAAATGGTGAAAATAGCAGACTGTACAAAAGCTTAAGCGCAAGAAGATGGGAGCATGAACACACTGATGCAAGCAGAGAAGAGCAGTGTAGCCGAACAATGTAGTGAATGTCTATTCTTCAACATCTTGTTGCAAAGTACAATTTTTTTTATCACAATGTCTTTACAATAATCATGAAGCCTTTGCATGCTCTTGAGATTAGTGGTGAGAGTAATATCCATTCCAATGTATGCCCTAGTAGTAGATGCATGAACTAACACTTCATCAATCCCTATAGGAAGCTAAGGTTTCTTTCACTCAAAATAAATGGACTCATATAAAGGGTTGATAGAACTTTGGTGCTAGTTTTTTGGGGGGCTTAGCTTTGAGAGAGGTATTCTTATATGATTGGATATAAGAAAACACCTAATCCGTGCCTTCAAAATAATACCTAGAGAAATGTTGATCGACTTGTTGCTTCATTCAATTTTAAATCCAAACTAGATTGCCTTTAAATGTGTGAATAATGGTGGCTCTTTTTCAAGTGTGCAATCCACTTTTTGAACTTTGGATGTTCCTAACAAATATGAGTCTATGGAAGGAATATTTTTTCCATAAATAAATTTATATGATCTCATTTTTGTAGCACAATCATAAGTTGTATTTCACCAACCATTGAGTAAAGAGTAGACACTAAATCTATTGATGTTGTATATCTACAATAAAACAACACAAGTAAATTTCCATACACTTGTATTTAGTGAGAAAACCATGGACCTCTCTTAGCTAAAACATTTCTAGTTGAGCTTCAATATCCACAAGTATATTCTCATCATTCTTCCTCATATCTCTAGACCAGTTAATGGAAATTTGTTTTTGTTGTTTTAAATTTTTATGAAACTGAATGGGGACAGATTCTAGATATGAGTTTTCAAAGGGTCTCCATGTCTCTTTGACTTTTCCCAAGAATAAAGGGTCTCCATGTCTATTTAATTCATTCAAACCATAAATGTTAGATATGATGCCAATCCATTTTTCTTAGCATGCATTTCTAGAAAATGTTCCTACATAACGAAGGTGAAGAAACAAAATTTATTTTGAAAGTGAAACTACAAAAAATGTGAGGGATTTAAGAAGTGCGAGTGGGTGAGAATCAATGACAATGAGCTTGTGAATCCAAATTTTTGAAACTTAAAGTAAACCAAAAAATAAATTAAACTCTTGTGATGATTCTCACATAAACATTTGTCTTTATTTCTCTTCCTCAAAGAGTTCTTCAAAATATTCACACTAAATAAAATCATACTTATACCATTAATCCTATCAACCTTCAATGTTGATTCATAAAAATATTTACATGATATGAAGTATTATTCAAGGCAATATGTTCAATATTGAATATCAATTCTTCAACATCTTGCTGCAAAGTAATTTTTTTTTTATCACAATGTCTTTACAATCTTCATGAAGCCTTTGCATGCTCTTTATATTAGTGGTGAGAGTAATAGCCATTCCAATGTATGCCCTAGAAGTAGATGCATGAACTAACAATTCATCAATCCCTATAGGAAGCTAAGGTTTCTTTCACTCAATATAAATGGACTTGTATCTACCATTACTAGATACAAGGCGAGAACATAACAAGTACTAAACATATGATATATCTAAATAAATTATCTCATAGAAAACTCTGCATTAATAAATAATCATATAACAATTCATAAACATTAAACATAACCGGAATTGATGGCTATATAAACTATGTTGAAAGGAGAAATCACACCTGATTTGATGAACTGGTCAGCACAGTTGGAATGGTTTCCCCCGTGTGTTTCTTTTCAGTTGTATGACCCTTTGTTTGTCTTGAGCTTCCCTCACTCGACAATGAAATATCTTAAAGTACCTGCCAAAAACATTCAACCTCCATAAATATCTACAAAATCAATACAAGTCATATTTGTAGCGCATTATTTACTCTAAGACGCAGTTTTTTGAGAGTGTCAGAACATACCTGAATGAGTTCCTCTTGGTTTCAAGAATAATTTATTGGAGTCAAGCATCTAATATTTGATCAAACTACCTCCCTTTATTTGAAGTAGCAACAACGAAGTCAACATTGACTTTATTGTTGCTTCATTGGATCAAGGGAGGTTTGCTCCATGATTAAATGGATCCAATAAATTATTCTCTAATGAACAGGGCCAACCACGTGAAGGTAGAAGCTCCTATGGACCCTCCCCCCTGCTCACATCACTCTCAATTCCCCAATACCCAGTATATAAATCTATTGAAATATTTACATAAAAAACAAACATATATACATACCAATATTCACAATTGTTTACAATGAAATAAAATGTTTCCTTGATCCATTTGGAGTGAGCTCAATTCTCCTAAGAGAAAAGTAACAACTTTTCCATAACATCATACACTACACTAAAGAACTTTACATCTAAAACTAGATAATGGAAATTGATGTGAAAAGAGGTTGTATTCTATTCTATCATATGACTTGGTTGGAGTATTAAAATGCACTTGTAAACATCATATGACTCATCCCACTTTGATATATAAGTGAAAACATGTTATTTTTTCAACATTTAATCATAAAATCACTCAAAATACTAAAATGAATGATTTGAAAAATAATAGGTCTAAATTCATATGTAATCATTAATATGGTCTTAATGTAAGGCTACGGGAAAGAGGAATATGGTGAAAAGTGAAGTAAAATGTTGGTAAAAGAATGGCATTTTGGCGACCCAACAAGTATAAAAGAGTATTTCATAGAAAAAAGATTTTATAAATAGTTATTAAAGTATTGTACATCATCAATTAGTTTTAGCCAACCTCTTCTTCTTAGGTCTAAAATTCCTAAGCATTTCATCACTATCTATGTCTTTGTTCTCTGGGTGCTCTTCAAAATCTGATTGTGATTGTGTCCTCTCATGCAGAACACGCCTTGTCGTGGGGTAATGGAGGAAGCTATGATGAGGCATCACCTACAAAAGAAAAAAATATAAAATTTAGATGGCCAATTTTTAAATATCATTGAACTAGTCTAGTAATATTAAAAAAAACAACTGCAATGTCATTATTTACCTAGTGCACTGGTCGACACCATTGGAATGGTTCCCCCCCCCCATGCTCCTCTTCAATTGTACGACCCACAAATAAAACATTCTCTACCATTGATACCACAAACTTTATAAGGACAATCATAAATGTATAAGTAAAAAAAATAGAAGAACAAAATGTATAACTAAAAAATTATTAAGTATATGTTTAAAATGCAACCATATTATTGGCATGTGCCTCGGTCGTAGCACCATCATGGAGCTGCACCCCATTGGAATGGGACTGCATGGGAGAACTATCTTTTGGTTGCAAACCACTATCAACGCACTTCTCTCCAATACTAGTGCATTGGTTGACAATGTTGCTCCCCTTATTAAAACAAACTTGTAACACATTAAATTTATCGATGATATCAAACATGACTGTATTATATCAATAATAAAGGTTAATGTGGATTGAATTTTATTTACCTTATCCTCCAAAGTGGTTCTTGGTAACTGCCCCAAGCTTTTCTGGTGTTCAACTACATCTTTATAGTTGTACTTGTAACCAAGCTGGAGGTCTTCCTTCGTGGTTTCAATACTGAACTCGTCACCCTGCATTGCATAAGAGTATGTATTTTTAATGTTATTTACTACAATTACCTAAAATTTTGAAGGCGATACAAATAATATATTTTGGTACTCACAATTCATGACTGCAACTTCAAGTAGCCGCCCTGGCCTAGCCTGTGCTGGCCACATTTGACAAGCCTTGATTTTGTTTCCTTTGACATTTCATTCAACCTATCATCAAAAGTTTCAAGTATTTTAATATATACCACAATTTTATTTACATCTAAAAAAAATTGAAGGTATTGAATTGAAATTGTAATTTACCTTCTGGGACTAGAGGGTGTTTTTCCTTCATCTGTCAATTTCTTCTCTTTTTCATCCTCAATGAGAGCCTTCCACTTCCTCTCTAGAATTGTAAGAGGATGCTCATACATATCGTTTTTTTCAAGTGTTTTCTATACATTTCTCGCGTATATTTTAAATATTGTCCAACTGCGGCGGTGGCCAAGGTCTTATTAAAAGTGTCTACACCAAAAAGTCTTACAACATCATCCATCAATTCTTTTTTAAGGTTGGAATTCTGGGAATTCCACCTCTCCCGTATGGTGGGCCCAAAAATCAACAACACATTATTCTCCAAGGACCTATAAAAATCGTTGTTCCCTACACGCAAAAATATTATATGATTATTAATTTAAAATTAACAATTTAGATGATTTATATTTGTCTACATAGAGAACATGAAACAATTAAAATTTAAAAATTACCTGGGACTTTAACTTGCTTTAATGGAATCCCTTCCTCATTGACCATAAATGTACCCTTAAGGGTCCCCATGTTGGTCACTTGTCTTTCTTTAGGAAAATAAACCATATAGTTGGTTAAATCATCAGTCTCATCTTTGTAATGAACTCCATAGCCTACCTCTGTGGTCGCTTCCTCGGTGTGTGTGTCATAGCTCCCACCTAATGGTGTGGAAGGTGGAGATCTAAATAGTTGCATCCTGAAAGCTTTACGAGGGCCTCTGTTGGGACCTTGTGGCAGTTGTGCAGTGCCACTACTGCCGACACCATGCATGTCGGGGTCAACAGGATCCAAAAATCTCTATATAAGAAAGAAAAAAAATTTTCGTTTAGATAATGTAAAAGTTAAAAATCAAGCTTTCATAATTGATCTTATAACATAAAAATAAAACCAATTGAAATTATGGTTATTACCTTATATGTCTTAAGCCTTGTCATAACTTCTTTGATCCTTTCTTCGACCTCAGGAGTTTGATCTAGAATATCTAACAAGTGAGCAAGTTCCTTGTTTGCTTTATTGATCTTTTTTTTAATTATAACCATAGGGTTGGGGGATTCATACAAATCCCTTTCACCGAGTGAATCATCATCAACAACATGGCCCACCAACTACATATTCAACAAAATAAATGATAATTCATTTATGTAAACAAATAAAATAATTGATCACCACAGAAATAAAATGCACATTAAATGCAATTCAAAAATTGTTGTTTATTTATCTGTTATGAGGCCGATTTTGATTTACCATGATCAACCTGCCACATTATAGTAAAATTAGAACCGTGATCATTATCATGAGAAATAAATTCAAATGTATGAGAAATCCTACCTCTTTAATGACATCCAAGGAGGAATGTTATTGTTGATAACAAAAATAGGCCACACTGAGTAAACATGTCGAAGCTCTCCAAATTGATTAACACTGTAAAGAACATAATGAAAATCATAAAATATAAGAGTCATTTCTTACAGGTTGGGTAAATTATTATATGTACCACCCCCATAATAGAAACGTTTTTATCTATTCGATTCAAATTGTAATCAATCAATAACTCTTCCCCTGCAACTATTGATTTTATTGCACATACAAATACACGGTTTCCTTCATGCCCCTCAAATACGCAATTGTGTCACTTATTTGTGGTCGCGGGTCATGTACTATTTATAAACCCTGCAATATTCCCCGCTTCTTTTGGCCTTCTGTCAATATAGATAGTTTCTCCTTTATTTTGATCATTGTCTTTTAACTGTATATAATTTGTATCCAAGCCATATCTTCGCATGATTTTTGTGTATTGGACTATTTGTATCCAATATTTGTATATATAATAGGGTCCTACCTACTCCATCAATTCAGTTAATCTGTCGTAACATAACTTTATGAAATCCATGGAAAATAGCCCCAAACCATGTAATGATAATAGAGCAATCTGGTATATCCTTTCGTTTACACAAAAATCAGTGTGTATTTCAGGAGTATCCTTGGGTACCCATCATTTCAATATATGTTTTTACCTCAAGGGAACCTCAATGTCGTTTATTAGCTCATGCTCATAAGAACATGATCCCCTTTTCGCAAGAAAAAATTCCATGCGTCTATGGAATTTTCTTCTGATCTTCTCACCTCTAGTTGATCTCTGCTTATTAGACCTACTGGATGTCTCACTTTCCTCTATTCTACCTGAAATTACCTCACTCAATGAAGATATATCTAAAAAATACCTGTTTGATTGTATGTCCTATAACACCATCAATGACAGAAAGTGACTTTCAGATCTAGTTTATGCATGATAAGATTTCCCTAGAATGCTGAAACTTGTGGCATAAGATTGATATCTTTTTTCTTGAATTGCCTAGTGGATTAGGGTTGTTAAGAAGTGAAATATCATCTACTGTTGCTATTATTTTATTATATTTCATATTATCCCTAAGGATGTAAATTCTCAGGGACTATATCTGGGAAACTCTAGGAAAGAGGTAAAATTTCTTAAGTTCAAGACACTAAGTTTTTAATTTATAATTTCAGTAGAATTTTTAATTGAACCTTTTTACACAAAAAATTGTTTTCTAGAGTCAATTAAACAAACATAAAATTTCTACTAGAACCCAACAAGATAATGGTGGTGTTGGATTGATGTCAATGTGGCATCATCGGGTATAGTGTCAGGTGGTATAGCAATGTGTCTACACAACTAAGTTTTGGAGGTGAATTTTGATTTCTTGGGATTAGTTAAATTATTCCATTAGTGCTTGGCATTTATTTGTTGAGAAAAACTAGTGCCTTTCTTGTATATATTGTTCAACCCTAGTAAGAAGTCCAATGTTCACAATTTTAATGTCTAGAAGCAACATATGATTACAACCTTTAGAGATTTCATTCACAAGTTTTTGGAGTTATATATGGATGATTGAATTTTATATAAAATATTGAAGGAATATATTGGGTTGTTGAAGTTAATGTTTGATGAATGTAGGCAGCTCTAGATCTCCCTAAATTTGAATAAGTGCATATTCTATGTACCATTTGGCATTTTGTTGGGACACATTGTTTGCAAGGAAGGCGTATTGGTGGACCCTTCCATGATTTTTGTCATTATGAATCTAATTACACCAACTAATTTTAAATAGATTGTTGGGAGAAGGTCAATTTTGAGGGAAAATCACGATGTGGGAGGTGGATGCGCATGCATAAGAAGTAGCATGTGTAAGGAAGACATGCATATAGGAAAAGAAGCACATGCAAAACAAATGCACATGCAGAAGAGGAAGGAATGTGAGGAACGCATGTAAGAAAACCTAGCCATGATAGGGTTATGGTTTTGGTAAGAATATGTAATAGACAGTAAGCCAAGAACATGTATAAATAGGTACCTAGGAGGTATAGGTCGGGGGTTCTCAAGGGTTCTTGGGGGTTCTCAAGGGTTCTCGGGGGTTCTCAAGAGTTGTTCTCGGTCTGATATTCAGAGTTGGATGTCATGTTGGGTTTTCATTGTTATCATATTGTTATTCCGATCTATTTGTGTAAGTTGTTGAGCCGAGGAAATGAACTAAGGTAGATCTTGAGGGTTAGATCATAGGCTGAGGAGCCTGGTGTGATCTAGTCTGCTTCATTGTAGATCTCGACTTGTTCTGATGGAGAATTGTAATGCGCGAGGCGCTGTAGTTTTGGAACCATAATAATAAAAGAGAAGTGAAGCCAAATATTTGTGGATGCAATCCAGGAGGGGTGAACCATGGTAGATCATGTGTTATGTGACTGAATGTTATGTATCTCCTTTGTTATTGATGATCAGATGATAGATAAATGAATGAATGAATTAGTTAGATATGATATTTTACATGCATGAGTAAGAATGAAAGATTCATCAAGATCAATGAATGTTAGATTAGATAAATGAAGACTACATAGTTTAATCGAATATCTCCACTCATTTCCCATGCTGCAAGCACCTGAGCATTGCAACCACCCATAAGAAATATCTCGGGTGAGAAAGCGTAGTGCATCCTGTGCATTGTGTTTCCTTCTAGTTTACTAGGAGGGACGATAGTTTTGGGAGGGTTTTGTTGGAAAACAAGTGGACCTAAACCTGGGTCAGCCCAAGAAGGGTAGCAGGAGTGAACTATAAACCAAAAAATGGTTTTGTTTCCGGTTGGAACAGAAAGGGATTGAGTGAATGCGATCTGCTAAATAATATTGAAGAATTGGTGACACAACATGAAAAGAATGAGAATATAAAAGGGGATATTGAGACCATGGAACCCAAAAAAGGCAGAGATCAAGAGTTGGTTGAAAACAAAGGAGCCATAATTTGCATAGAAAGATAACAAAAAACTGAAGTTAACACCACACAAATATTTGGACAAGTAAGTATTCAACGACTTGCATGAAGTATTTTTTCCGCATGTGTTGCAGGAGTGGATATCAAGGTTGAAATACAACCACCCTACAAATCAGATTAGACAACTAGAATGGAATCGTGTGGAGATCACACAATTACAACAAGTTGACAATAAATTTACGTGCACAGTAGATTTATGGTTAGACAACATTTTTGCAGGATTTATCATAGGATTTTTAGTAGATACTACAAAGTCTTACAACGCAGCAGAGCAAGAGTTCCTGAAGGGACCTCAAGGTAGGTATATCATATCGATGTATACTTCAATCAAGATGTTACTGCATAACAAAGGGGTAATGACAATGGCTTCAGACAACTAAATGTCCCTGTGTGAATGGGGGAAGGGGGGAAGCACTGATAAGAGACAGATAAATGGAGGAAGAGATGGATAAAGGAAATAAGGAGGAGGACTTGGATCCAATCATGATGGAGTAAGATAAGATCAAGAAGATCATGACAATAGCTACAAGAATGCGCAATGGAGTACCCAACCAATATAAGATGAACAATAAGAAGAGAGTCATAACCGTGAGGGAAGGCTTGGAAAGTGATGAAGAAGAAGTAGAGGATCTTCGGGATGTGGAGAATATTGAGGAAATCTTGCACACAACATATGAAAGGAAGAAAAGAGGTCCAAGATCCGAAACTGGAGGAAAACATCCTATCCATATTAGTGTAAGTGTGGAACCCATAAACCCATGTGCGACTAATACACCAAAAAGAACACCATTGTTTAGGCAATCAAATTTCAGTGGAAGAAACGCAACATGAAGTACATAGACACATGTAGAAACAAGTGGGGGATCTATTTCAGGAAGCATTAGTCAAGGATCTAGACCACGCAGAGGTAGTAGTTCAACATTTTGGATGGCAGGACATGATCCCACCATCAGTTTACCAGAATTCAATGGATAGGCCTTAGAGGACCCTGAGAAACACTTGTTCATATGTGACAAGATATGGGAAGAAAAGCATATCATAGATGAGGATACCAAACTTGCACAGTTAGCCATCACACTAAGAGACTGTGAACTAGATTGGTACATGAGATTAGATGCAAATAGTCCACCAGGAACAAACATAACAATTATGGATATCCATAAGACGTTGATAAATGAATTCCATAAACCTAGCTCAGAGGATCAATACATGAATGAGATGATAGAGGTCAGACAAAAACCAGAAGAATCTGTTTGGGAGATAGACCAGATATTCAAACGATTGAAGGGAAAACTGAAGTATGTCATGGTAGATATGCAACATAGGCAAATGTTTGTGAATTCACTACTACCATACTTGAAATACCATTTGAGACAACATAAGTTTCAGACCCAGTCAGAGGCTCTGCAGACAACCTTGCAACTAGAAGAGAACCAATATTATAAGATAGTTCCAACAATATAGGAGCTCAAGGAAGACCTGAAGAATCTAACATTTCAATTAAACCAAAACATGAATAAGGACAAAAGATAAGTTATTTGGTGTAGCACATGTAGGACAAAAGGACACCACAAGAACGAATTCCCAAGATTCATGAAGTACATGGAAACATGACTTCCAAAACCTTTTCCATCATGAGGACTATGGTGTGATATTTGTATGACACAGGGGCATGATCCATATCACTATCCAATGATGCAGAAATACCAAACAGTGACTAAGAGTTCATATTGAAAATTTTTCAAGTTAGTAGGCCATGATGAAAAATATTGTAGGACAATGGAGTTGATGAGGGAAAGAACATCATAAACCTATAGGGTGCAAGCAAAGATGATGACAGGGAAAGATGCACCAAATTTTAACCAGGTACCAACCCCATATAACACTATTCCACAACAATATAACACTGCACAACCACAATACAATACCGCACAACCATAGTATAACCCTGCGCAGTATAACCATGTGCCACAGTACAACACACTGCGAGGATATTGAGCTGGATACAAAGGTGGATGACAAGGTAGAGGAGGCTTTGAAAGAGGTAGAGGACCGATGGTATGCCATAACTGTCAACAACCAGGACACTATGCAAGAGAATGTCCACTTCCACCTGTGACATGTATGTATTGTCGGGCATCATACCATGACACAGAAGACTGCTTTACACTATTGGGGAAGATCTAGGAAAAGAGAAATCAAAACAATTTGAATGTTCAATATATCTTTGCAGAAGCGAGGGATGATGGAAGAAATATCAACATAGTTACACGCAGAGAAGATAATTCAGGAGTTGACGCAGTAAGACAATATCCAACACAACACTAATGGGTGAATAAAAATGTTGAACCACAGAAGCAGTTTGATGCAAAGAACAAAAAGGAGATATTCAAGCAAGCCAGACGAGAATTCTTGAAGCTAGACATTGCATCTACATCAATTGCACAACATACTCAGGACATACCAACGTACAAGATGCCTTCATCGCTGAATCACACTAATGAAGCACAACCCCTAGGACAAGTAAGTACCATAAAGGCTTTTCTGCAATCCTATGTTAAACTACTAAATGGTCCATCATTTGTCAAAGTGTTACAAAATATTTTAGAAATATGTAGCATGGAGGTAGAGAGAAAGCTAGAACAAAAAACAATTAATCATTTGCATACAATAAGGAGAACAAGCAAAGAGTTTAGACTGAACACCAACATTGGAGATTTCAACATGGGGGATATTATACTAGATTTAGTCTCTGAAGTGAATGTAATACCCAAGAAGACATGAAAATGTATGGGAGATCCCACATTAGGATATTCACCGGTTCAGCTGAAACTAGCAAATCAACACAGGGTTATGCCAATTGGAAGACTAAAGGGTGTGACAATAGATCTAGATGGAGTGCGCACTAAAGCCAATTTCGAAGTGATAGAAATAGTTGATGACACAACACCTTATCCGAAATTTCTTGGCTTGGATTGGGAATTTGATAATCATGCCATAATAAATCTGAAGATGAGTAATATGACATTCGATTCAGGAGAGTACATAGTAATTGCACCATTAGATCCATCTGAAGGAGAAAGGCTTGTAGAACCCACTTGTTTAGACCTGGAGGGAATTAACCAATTATACAGGGCCATCACATGAGAAGAAGATTATTGGAATCCAAATGCAGATGGGGTAATTAGCTGGATAAGTATCATGTCATGCATGTCAGACTCAGATACAGGGTTGGAGAATTGACATCAACGATTACATGAAGTCTCCACAAGAAGGTGCACAAGAATAGACCGCCCAGTAAGATGCGTAGGTATAGAGATAAAAGAACCTCCTAGATTTCATGGGGTGAATGACTTAGAAGAATTACTAACAAGATAAGAAGATGAAGTTTTAGAAAATTAGAGGCTCTTAGCTATAGATATAGCACTCAAGGCAACACCTGCAATATGGTGGGGTGCACACAAAGAGACAGGCAAGGAATGGTATCAATGTAAGAGCTTAATGCACATCTAATTTGGCATTGAATAGGGAAACAACCAACAGCAGAGATATTATGGACAGGGGGCACCAACAGAACACTTGGAGAAGTGAAAAACACTATGGAGAATGAAACTACCAGAAGAATGGTCACATTACTTTAGTCACACAATGGAAGGGATTCCAAAAATTTGGTATGTAGACCAGGAATTGCATAGAGGCACTACAGAATGGTCAACATTACAACATAATTTTATAGTCACCTTCTCATTTGAACATGAGAACCCAAAAATAGATTCAACACTCAAATATATTAGAGGGGAAATATTCATTCAAGAACCAGAGGTTAAACTTATAATAGAGTATCAACAACATAACAGACATATAGTGAAAGAACTATTGTCATGCTACCATGTGTAGGAAGAAGCACCAAATGAACATGACCCACACAACATTAAAATTACATAAATTGAAGGAGAGAGGGAGGTGGAAGGTCCATCTCTCGAATAATAAGTATTTACTGTTCCAATCAAGGTGAAGAAAGTAAATATTGGGACACATGATAATCCCAAAATGGCCAGCATTGGATATTAATGGGACGAACAAATAATAGAAAGAATCACAGATTTGTTGCATGAGTACAATGACATGTTCCCAAAAACCTTTACAGAGATGAAAGGTGTTGCATCCCTTTCGTCACCTAAATGATCAAAATAAGGATGCTTACAAGTCCAGTTGGATTAGCTGGACAAGACAACAGTGAATGAAAGAGTTAGAAACATCAAGCATAAGAAATAAACAAAGAACCAAACTAATAACAATAAAAGAAACTAAACTAGAGTGCATAAGGGAAATGGAACAAAAATAAACAACATTCATGCCACCAATGGATAAGTTGTATTAGTGGGAAAACGCCAAAGAGAAAGGGAGACTTATGGGTCCCCTCTTCCTCCAAGGGAGGTCTCTTGAACCCCCAATGATTGAGCTCTTCTTACAAGTAGAAAACTAAAAGGAAATGGTGAATAAATCCAAAGCTCATTCGCTCAAGAGGTGATGTGAATGGCCAAATGAAATGGTGCGTGTATGATCTTGATGTGGAAATAGGATCCTCCAAGAGAATATAGGCAGCATAACAATACAAATGAATTCCTTTTTAATATAGTGCACCCATGGCCTCTTTTTATAGAAAAACTTTGAGGCATTATTCAACCAGTCTTTAGTGTGAACAAGGGGCTCTTTAGGGCACCCTTAGGTCTTTGACCAACTCCCCACTCGGATTCAGCTTGGATTTGGGTGTCAAATCGACTTAGGAGATGAACCAGAAGTGGGTGGAAGGCCGACCAAAATCATAAATGTGTCGTTCTGAGGTGTGCACGGATTTTTGTGTCCACAGTCATGCATTGGGAACATATGCACTTTTCCGAAGTTATTCGACTGTTTCACGTGCGTGCGCTGCCTTTTTATCTTTATCTCATGCTGATTTTTTAACTAGTTGTATAGTTTTGTGCCCTTTGGAAATGCATTTTCTGGGCCATGGATGAACTAATGGGTGTTTGAAGATGTTGGATTCCTGTAACCATTTGCGGACAAAATTCTAGTGTTAACAGATGCCCCAAAATGTGTGAGTTTAGGAGCATAAGTATAGCCGAAATACATCAATGTTTATTCTACTAAGAGTACCTTTGTAAGAAAGAGTCTCGAGGGGAATTTCAAGAGAGACCCATTGGAGGGAGAGGGGCACTGGTAGGACCGAAACCTTTCGCAAGGTGTGGAAAAATAAAACGGTGTACAAACGCGGCGAGCATGCCCCATGCTTGTGTCATGTAACTCAAAAATGTGTAATACAATAATTGAAGCTGTGTGTTGGTGGAGACAACTACAACACCCTTGGGGGCGTGTTGATAATAACAAAGGATAGTTTGGATGGTGAACAAACTCTGAAAAGAGGTGATGACACCTATAAGAAGTTTCTATGATACACAGGCATTGATAGCCTATCAAATTTCAGAGGCTTTGGCAAATATAAAAACAACTACAATAGTCTCAAAGTAAGACCCACCGCAACATGATAAAGTGTTGAAGTCGAATGTCATGGGGGTCAATGAAATCAGAGAGCAATGATGAGTTTCTCTGTGTCGTATGAGACTCCTCATTATAAAGGTAATGAGAGCCAAGATATTGTCTCCCTTCTAGAAACTGTGTTGATGTCGACAGAAAGGGAGACGTGACTCCAAGAAGGAAAGGGCTTCATGAAATCTACGGGGAAAAATCAAAAACTGATGAGGAACATGGACATAGTCAAAATATTGGGAGACTCAAGACTACCCTTGGTTGGGGATATTTGTGAAGGATAAGTGGCAACAATCGTGGAATTGAATCTAGTGTCAGGGGGATGACTAGACTAGGGTTAAATTGTGCCAGAGGTGTGACAAAGTGGAAAAACTTAGAGATCAGGGGTACATGGACTGTGGGATACTCGGGGTTTATAGACGATGTCAACAGGAGTAGAATATAATGAATTCTCCAACTAAGGGTGACATGGGTTTCTTTTGCCGGAAAAGGAAGGTCGCCAAAGGTGATGACAAAAAACTGTGTAAAGGTTGGAAACAAAGGTTTTGTTCAATTACCAAATGAATAAAGAATAATTTGGGATGAGTGTATAGATATAGAAACCGGTGCCCCAGTGAAATATGGCATGGTGTGTGAGGGCGCAAGTTGCATGGAAAACAAGTGGAGGGTGGGAGCCCCATGGGTGGGTTTCTGTATGAGGTAAATGAATGGAGGACAATATGCTGATGGGAAAACTGATTGTGGATGAAATGGAGGGTTGATGATATTGTGGAGACACAGTCAAAGTTGAACCATGATGAGATAACCTAGGAGTCCACTGGGAAAGATAGCAAATCGAGGAGAAGTAGTATGTGGTTGATTCTCAGAAATGCGTAAGACTTTCGGGACTCCCATCCTTAGGGGGTGAAAGAAGCATGAGTGTCAAATTGTCTGAGAGGACTATAATTGGGACAACTCATGTGGGAGAGAGTGCTACCAGTTGACAGTATTGAAATGCAGTGGAGGTGTGAGTACTACAGAGCCGGATGGGAGGACCCTAGAGGAAAATATTAGAGGGTGTGACTGGGAGATGCAATTGATATTAAGAGGGAATGAGTACATGCCAGTGTTGATGATATGCCTGGAGGGGCAGTGCCGATGTGTTGATGACCAAGTACCTACACACATAAAAAGAAAATACACGACGTAAACAATATCTGAAGATAAAGAACTTGTAACAATTATTTGATAATTTTGAACATGAGCATGCGTACCTGAGTGTGTCATGGAAAGATGCTCCACCGGGGAAAAGTGAAAATGATCACCTGATGAAAATGACTGTGTAAGTGGCCTAAAATGGTTCGGAAAATGGAGCTTATGGGCTCCTGTACCAAAAAATGAAAGTGGGGAAAAGGGATTAGATATGGACGATGGGTCCATAATGCCATCCCAGTTTCACTGACACTATGGATGATCGGGCAGTAGTTTGGTGGGAGGACATGGACCTCCCCTTTTCTCGAGGACTAATGGATAAATATAATGAATTACATTCATGGGAGCATTTCTATGGAGTGCCAGAGGAAGCTCAGACATATATGTGTAGCGTTTCGCAGCTAATGTGTGGAGGATGTATGGGGTAGATGGGCAATGATGAGTGTAATTCCCATATTTAGTGCATATGGCACAGGCATAATTGGTTCATATATTTTGTTTGTGTGTGGTTGATGACTCCATAGTAGTGTGGAATGTACTTGGGGGAGTGGCAAGCAAAAGGGGTGCTTGAGAAAGCTGGATAAAACTGTGTAGCTCAGGAAGAGAAGGACATTTGTGAGTGGGGTGTATTTTTTTTTCACATAAGGTGCAAGGGAGTTGAACTTGGGGAGGTAGTGGAGCGATGGGATCTTTATTCTTCCATTTTCCCCCAGTCATAGTAGCGGTGCTGGAAATTGTAGGTGAGGGTGGCATGGCCAGAGTTAGTACTGGGATCTACATCAGGATTCCCTCTGACTGAGGGACGGATGGTTGAGGAACCATCCTGGCTGGATGTAGATACCATACAGGGATGGCGAGTACCATGTTTGAAAGGGTAAGTGTTGCGGCTACCTAGAATTCTTTGACTCTAGGTGGGGAGTAGAAAAAAGGGAATTTGGGTAATGGCCTGGGGGACTGTCTCCCAAACTGGGATTTTCCCCTAGAGGGGGGGGAGATCTATGATAAGTGGTGTGGTGCCGCTCTTAGGTAACTCCTGAGGTAGTATTTCTTCAACTGGTTGAACTTTGATATGGGGAGGGTACTCAGTGAGAGGAGTCTTGTCTCCGATGTATGTTCCTTTAGAGTAAACTACACACACTTGTGCTGAAAAAGATGGGTTTAGGAACGGTGGCACTCCCTGATAAGTGCCCAACATGGATGGGTCTTGGAATAATCCAGGGCCAATGTTGGCAACTAGAAAATCATTCGAGCTAACATGGACAAGGGGGAGGATGTTATCGATGTTGGTGGATTGGTTAGTCTCATAATGTGTAAGTTGGTCAATGGTGACGATCTTCCCATTATGGGGGAACATCATTGTATGAAACACAGAAGAGGCGATTGCCTTCATAGCATACATGTAGTTGCGTCCGAACAAGATATTGTAATCAAGATGGGCATCGATAACTTCAATGTCAATGAGGATGGTTTTTCCCCCAAGTTCTATGGGGACATTGTGACAAAGCCCTGCGGAAGTTGTTAGTCGACCATCGTAAGCTCGAAGGGTGATGGCAGACGGTACCAGCCCAGGGGAGCCAATTTTATGCCATATGTGTTTAGACATGATGCATGCGGATACACCTTCATCGATGATACATCGATAAACTATGGTGTTCCAGATCTTAACTAGTATTTGGAAGGCTACTTGGGCAGGAAGACGTGGTTCTCTGCTATCTGAATCAAATGTGATCAGTTGTGTGTCAGCAGCATCGACTTCCCCCAAGGCAGAAAGCAAGGATTTTCATTGTGATGGAGAGGTTTGGAGGACCTCCAACATAGACATGGTTGTGGGAGACCAGGCTAAGTCATCAACTAGACTCTAATTATGAGCAGCCCTAGCATGATGGTTATGCACATTCCATCGTAAAGGCATACGTGGTATGAAGGGAATGGGTTCCACATTAGGACATGGAATCATTAATGGTTGTCCTATAGTAGTTGGCAGTGTGTCTAAGGTGGTTGGGGTAGAGTCAGGAGGCATACCGTATTGGCGGTTGCGTCTTTGTAGAAGAATTTCTTCGCTAGCGAGGAGGACACTGCGATCAACCAGATTCCAGGGTGGAGTGGCACCCAGGTTTGGATATTGCCCCATTTGTGGTGGGGTAGGGTTGATCGCTTGTTGGGTGTTCATCACATCTTGGTATGGTATGGGGTTTTTCAAAACAACTAGAGGTGGTGATTGAAAATAATGTTGTGGGGCATGTTGAGGGGCAGATGGTGCCAGAGGGCCCTGTGAGTTAATGGATGCCCTCATCCGTTGGAGATCAGGAATTTGGGGGAAATGATGAGTATAATGTCCATACTCACCACATATAGCGCAAGGTAAGTTAGTCTGAATATTTTTGTTCTTCCCTTGTCATGGTTGATTGTTATTGGTGCCCCCTTGGGGGTCTTGGCATTGGTTGCCCCCTACGGGATGGTTATGGGGGTCATTCCCTCTTGGTTGTGGATTGTCATTATTTTGGTTTTTTCCTTTATGCTTATGAGTCAGATTGGATGTATTCAACTATTCAAACGTATGAACCTATTGAATGGGAAAGGGTTGAACAAAGTTGACGCCGTCATGTGGTTGTCCCGATGGAGGATTAACCAGCTGGGGAGGACTAGGAAATGGGAAATATGGATTGTTCTGTGGATAGGATCCATATGGCGTATAGGAAGTAGAGGTACTTACACTATTTCTAGGGTTATATATAGGGGTTGTGGGTGGAGAAATACTGGATTGAGAGACCGGATACGACATGGGTACCGGTGGGGGTGCCCCTAATGAATGAGGGGGAACAACAAGATATGACCATTGGTAAAGGAGAGGAGGATAATAAGGGGGCCCTCCGTATACTAGTGGATATTGAGGTGTGTCGTACATAGGTGGTTGTTGGGGGTTCAGATGGTGGTCTATTATGGTACCAATCAATCCATCCATTTAGTGAGACATCCTAGGTTTGTCTTGGTTGAATGGAACGGGTCTCGATGTGTCAGGTAGTACTATATATAAGTATCCTAAATGTGAATAAATGAGTTTAAAATTTTGAGCCTTGCCAATGGCTTCTTCTTCGGACTGGGGGAAGGTGGCGGCCACATCCTTGGCAAGGAGGGAAATAAGTGATTTGAGAAACCAATTGAGGCATTGTTGCTTGGTGGCTTCATCTTTGCATAGACTACGTCGCCAATGCCATTCGTGAATGTGGTCAGCGATGTGTGTAGCGGAGGTTTGTTTAAACTCTGAGAGTAGTTCGAGAACATTTTCATGACATATTGGTAGTTGAAAGAAGGTAAAAAATGCTTTGGCCAAAGATTCAAAGGTCACATGGGACCCAAATTTTTCTTCTACATACCACTTGGTTGATGGGCCAGTGAGTGTGCGTTGAAATAATCTCAAGTGGACAGAGTCGTCCATGATGTTGTTTGAAGAGAACCATAAGAGGAAGGTCATGATATGGTTGGTTGGGTCATCTCCCTCTTTTCCTTCAAACTTTGGAATGCCTGAAGGTAGTTTGGTAGGCATTGTAGGCCATGTGGGGTCGTGCAATATAGGATCATTGGTGAGCTTAGTTAGATATGATATGTTGAGGGAAGCCAAGTATGGCATCTGAGGTGGTGGTGGAGGATTAGCTCCAGCCATGGTGTAAGTGTTTTGGGTACCTGACCCTTGAGGGGGGTTAGGTGGGGTTGTACTTCCTCCTGGGGAAGAAGTGTGCCCCCCGATTCCTTGTAAAGGAAAGTGAGTGGACGGTTGACCTTGGGAAGTGGACCCAAGTAAAGTGGAACCGAGCAAAGAGGATCCCAAGATGGTATCACTCAAAGGGGTGTGAGAAGGTGGAGTTGATGAGTTGGCAAGACTAGGAACTCCCCCTAGAATGGGAGGGAGATTTAGCAAGCATCTGGAACGAAGGGGATTCTGTGGGTCCCCTATGATGTCCGACTAGCAAAGTGGATGTGTGCAAGTGATGAGAACAATAAATGAACAAAATTCTTGTTGATGATTTTTGGACTTGCACAATATATCTCACAATCGCATGTAATCACAAGGGCATAATACATGAATCAATTGATAAAGAAGCATACATGTGGGTAGGTATATTTTGTCCGCGTGGGAGAACAAAGAAAACAAATGCTTGTGTCCTAAAAGACATAACATCCTTCCTCTGAAATAACACTGGACCTTCCAATAGCACTCGACAGTGGGGTCTGAAGCCACCGGAAGAGAAAATAGTGAAGGATGAAGTGATCAGTTATAATGAGGGGTAGAGGGTGCATATCCCGAAAGAGCTGGCGAAATTTCCCAATAGCCACACAAAATCTGATCAAGGTGAAATTGCAGCCCACAATTGCCACTTTGGTAGATGTCCTAAAATTTGGTCACTAGGTACCTCGGTCAAAGTGCAACATTTAGATTTTCGGCCTAAGAAATGGGTTACGAGATGGATCCCATCCAAGAGGTGGGTGCCTCAAGGGGGGACTCATAGAAAAAATGGACCTCGGCCTTCAACCCTTCATGGGTATCTCCCTGCCTTATGGTGTAGGAACACTTGACTTGGAGGATTTAAAAGTTCCCTATTTGTCAACTTATAATGTTTGGAGATGTGAGAACCAGATAATAGGGCGTTATTTGGATGCCTATTCTCGAGATCCTACCTAGACTAAAAAAATTCTTTTGGCACCTCCTGTGGAGGAAAACTTAGTGAGTTTTTAAAAAAAATTTAGATGTGGTTGTTTGAGATATTGGGGGTGTGAACCAATCTCATTGAAATTAAATGGGAGTGGATAGTTTCTTCAAGAAAAAGGTGGGGTGTTTCAGAATCCCTTTGGAGGAAACTTACTTCAAACTCCACGTTTCGATATGAAAACTATGTGAGTGAGTAGTGACTTTGTGTGTGAACAAGTGAAAGTGTGCCAAATTTTTTAATAAGTTAGGTGTCACCTTGCTACATGTGGACTTTGTGTGGTCCTTTACAAGTCTTGATTACCTAATTTACTAAATGCCATTGGTACAACCTTGTGAAATTTTAAAGTCCCTAGAGAACTAGCGTGTGGACATGTGGGTCCTTACCGATCCTTTAACTCCCTAGTGTGATTTAATCTAAGAAAGATTCAACAACTATCCTAGATTGTGGACATTTGGGCATGTATGGGCCCATTACAAAACCTTTAAACTTCCATAGTGTTTTAATCTAAGAAAGTAAATTCAAAACTATCTTATCTTTGTAGCATGTGGGCATGTATGGGCCCTTACAAATTTAAGATGTGTTTGAAAAACGAAACTAAGAGGAGTCCTAAGGGGTTTGTTGTCCTCTCCTAAAGATTTTGTCTTTTAAGGGATGTGAAATTTTCCCGCAATCGTTTTTCCGATTCTCAAGATCACTTTATGGCGCGAGAGAAGAGCACACTTAAAGATTGACGTTCAATTTCTGGTCCTAATGCAAGTAGTTATATTTGTGATATAGAATGATTCCAACTTATCTTTAATCAAAGCAAGCCATCCATGTGGAAAAATGAAATCAAAAAGAGGATAAATATGGATTTTAACCCCCCTATGTGCCTATGTTTTGACAAACCCTTCATGTGGAGAGGGAATCTAAGTGTAGTGCATATTACAATTTGCATAGAATCAAACTCAAGAGTACTATGGGCCTTCAACAAATCACAAAATCCCTTACAATGTATGATTTTATGGATAGATGTGCGGGTCACAGAGTAGAAAGAGGCGCATTGGGCGCCAATGCGCAAATCAAAAATGACTTTTTGACGTAGGTATGAAGAATGTGCTAAGAAACATAGTGAGTTTGGCACACGTGCTTGGAAGACACACCTGTGGGTTAAAAAACCCATGCACTTTCTGTTACAAGGCCGAGAAGAAAATTTCAGATGAAATTCTCTCAATTCAGCTCTGAATTTGTCTTTTTGCAGGCATGCATGGGCTGGTTATGGTTCTTGCAAATTAAATAAACCAAAATGAAGTGCTCAAACAACCCAAATGGGGAGGAAATTGATACCTATCCCCAATGGAGTCGCCAATATGTTGTGTCCCTTTCGTCACCTAAATGAGCAAAATAAGGACGCTTACAAGCCTAGTTGGGTTAGCTGGACAAGGCAGCAGTGAATGCAAGAGTTAGAAACATCAAGCATAAGAAATAAACAAAGAACTAAACTAATAACAATAAATAAAATAAACTAGAGTGCATAAGGGAAATAGAACAAAACTAAAAAACATTCATGCCACCAATGGATAAGTTGTATTAGTGGAAAAAAACCAAAGAGAAAGGGAGAATTATGGATTCCCTCTTCCTCCAAGGGAAGGCTCTTGAACCCCCAATGATTAAGCTCTTCTTACAAGTAGAAAACTAAAAGGAAACGACGAAGAAATCCAAAGCTCATTCACTCAAGAGGTGATGTGAATGGCCAAATGAAATGGTGCTTGTATGCTCTTGATGAGGAAAGAGGATCCTCCAAGAGAATATAGGCAGCATAACAATACAAATGAATTCCTTGAAAATATAGTGCACCCATGGCTTCTTTTTATAGAAAAACTTTGAGACATTATTCAACCAGTCTTTAGTGTGAACAAGGGGCTCTTTAGGGAACCCTTAGGTCTTTGACTAGCCCCCCACTCGGATTCAGCTCAGATTTGGGTGTCAAATCGACTTGGGAGATGAACCAGAAGTGGGTGGAAGGCCGACCAAAATCATAAATGCGTCGTTCTGAGGTGTGTGCGACTTTTTGTGTCCACAGTCGCTCATCGGGCACATATGCACTTTTCCGGAGATATTCGACTGTCGCACATGCGCACGCTTCCTTTGTATCTTTAGCCATGTTGATTTTTTAACTAGTTGTATAGTTTTGTGCCCTCTGGAAATGCATTTTTTGGGCCATGGATGAACTAATGGGTGTTTGAAGATGTTGGATTCATGTAACCATTTGCAGAAGAAATTCCAGTGATAACAAAAGGCATAGCAGGAGAGCTAGAAGAGATGAAGATACCTCTCAAACCTGAGGCTAGGTCAGTCAGACAATGTCCATATCAACTGAACCCAATATACAAGAAAAAAGTAAAAGAAGAAAATGAAAGAATGTTGGAGGCTAGAATCATATAACCAATGGAGGAATCTAAATGGGTAAGCCCTATGGTAGTTCAGGAAAAGAAGCAGGGATGGATAAGGATCTATTTAGATCTGAGGAAATTGAATTATGCTTGCCTACATGACCGTTTTCCTACCCCTTTCACAGATGAGGTATTAGAGAATGTAGGAAGCCAGGAAGCATACTCATTCACAGATGGATTCTCAGGCTACCTTAAGATCAAGATAGCCCGAGAAGACAGGTACAAGACCATTTTTTCCACAGAATGGGGATCCTACCAGTACACAGTCATGCCTTTTGGAATGAAGAATGCACCAACAATATTCTCAAGAGTATTCATAGCTTCATTCAAAGAATTCATCCATCAGTTTTAATAAGTGTATCTGGATGATTGGACAGTCTATAGTCTATTGAAATATCATGTAGAGGTATTAAGGTTGATGTTGGAGAGATGCATGCAGTGTCATATATAATTAAATATCAATAAGTGTGTCTTTGGGACACCTTTTGGGATACTATTGGACCATATTGTGTGCAAACAAGGCTTGCTAGTAGATCCTTCCAATATTGCAGTGATTGTCAATTTACCACCACCAAAATCAGTACGTTAGTTGAGAGAAACATTGGGACACACAAGCTACTATAGGAAATTCATAAAAGGGTATGCGTAGATCACTGCACTGATGGAGAAACTGTTGAGGAAAGATAGTAAATTTCAGTGGAATGAGGATTGTCAATAAGGTTTGGACACTCTAAAAGAGATTATGGTAACATCACCAATACTAGTATTCCTAGATTGGGAAAAGACATTCCATGTGCATGTATATGCATCATCCATAGCACTTGGAGCTATTCTGGCGCAACCAGGAGATGGAGAGTTAGACCATCATATAGCATTTGCAAGCAGAAAATTGTCAAAGTCAGAGAAGAAATACAATACTATACAAAGAGAAGGCTTATCAATGGTATATGCACTGCATAAATTCAGACACTATCTTCTTGAGAAACACTTTAAAATGTTCACAGATCATTCTTCCCTCAAATACCTATTCAACAAGATAGTGTTGGGGGGGAGAATTTTTAGATGCTTACTGTTGTGTCAAGAATTTGACTTTGAAGTGATAGTCAAACCAGGGAAGTTGAATGCAGGACCTGATCACCTGTATGGGATCACCACTGGAGAGGAACCCACTAATTTAGAGGACAACTTCCTTGATGCACAATTATTTTCAGTCCAAGTATCTGATGAATATTTTGCTGACATCATTCAATACTTGAGTATATGGACCGCACCACAAGAATTCAAGATTGCGCAGAAGAAAAATTTGGTATTCAGAGCTGTAGACTATCAATTGATTGTAGGACACTTATACAATATGGGTGCAGACAACATCTTGAGAAGATGTGTACTAGAACATGAAAGGCATAGGATTCTAGCAGAGGCCCATGAGGGAATAGTTGGAGGACATTATGGAGGAAAATCTACCATGCAGAAGGTATTGTGCGCAGGACTATGGTGGTCAACCATTCATAGAGATGAAAAGGACTACTTCCAGAGATGTGATGTATGTCAAAGGATTGGAAAACCTAATAGATGGGATGAGATGCCCCTAAGACCACAGGTAACCTTGTAAGTATTCGAAAAATGGGCAATAGATTTTGTGGGACCAATTAATCCACCAGAAAATAGGTTAGGAGAAAGGTACAGCATTACTGTGACAGAGTACTTAATGAGATGGGCATAAGAAACATCAGTAAAGATTGCAGCACAAAGACAACAACACACTTTCCGTTTGAGCAAGTGATCACTAGATTTGGATGCCCAAGGAATTTGATGAGTGACTAAGGCACCCACTTCATCAATAGTACTATCAAGGCTATGACTGAAGAGTTTGAATTCTATCATCAAAAGAGTACACCATATCACCCTCAAGCAAATGGAACAGTGGAAGCTTTTAATAATATCCTAGAGAATTCATTGACGAAGATCTGCGATGTCAACATGGACGATTGGGACTTGAAGATACCAGCAGTATTATGGGTATATAAGACTACATGCAAAAAGTTGATAGGGCACACACCATTCAGGTTGGTGTATGGAAAAGAAGTAGTGGTTCCATTAGAATTTTTTGTACCTAGTCTGCGCATAGCATCAATCACTAACATGACAGAACGAGGTGCAGTACAAGAAAGGCTAAGTCAACTGATGGTGATGGAAGAATATAGGATTCTAGCAGGATTTCACCAAGAAGTACAGAAAGCAAGGGATAAATCTTGGCATGAAAGACATACTAAAAGGAAGAGTTTCAAGGAAGGAGACCTAGTCTTGGTGTATGATAGTAAATTTCTTCAACACCCAGGAAAATTCAAAATGCATTGGTTGGGACCATATGAAGTGAATATTGTCATAGATGGGGGAGTTGTATAGTTGAAAGATTTAGGAGGTACATAACTCATAGGAATGATCAATGGGAGTCAACTGAAATTGTATAGGGACAGTCGACCTCCTAGAACTTAGAAGTACCGCGTAGTAAAGGGATATGTATATAGTGAAAAAAAAAGACATAAAAAGTAAAAATGATAAAAATAAGAACAATTCAGTGCACATGGAGGGCCTTGACAGAATAGAAATAGGCAGACAGAAGAAGGCACTGTAAAAAACTAGGGTTCGAAAACACGATGTGCAAAAGAGCAGTTAACGAGTAGAAAGGTACAGTGTGCACGAAACACCATGAAACGTGAAAAAGTGAAAATTATTAGTGCGACACAACTGTCACTTTCCCATCCCGCTATAAAGTCTAAAAGAGGGGAAAAGCAGCCCATTATGTCATTTGCTAAGGAGAAAAATGTTGAGTAGAGTGGAAGAGTGACAGAGTGAAAAATTGTGCTACCATTCGTCGAGTTGAGAGGTTATAGTTCATATTTAACCACCATGTCACCACCGAGGGTCGGAGCACCAAGAAAGACTAGACAAAGTGCACGAAGTAGCACACGGGTACCACAAGGCGGAACCAGCAAGATTCCTACAGCGGTGTATGTCGACTAAATACACACACTGTAGTATGATAAAACCACATTACATGTGGAGGACGAGAAGGAACCCATACAAGAGCACGCACAACTGGTAGAGGATATCGAACAGATGGAATTCGACGCATCCAGGGGAAAAGGGTTGTAGGAAGCAGAACCATCCATGGATTCCACGCAGCAGGGCCTAGAGCCAAAACCAGAGTAGGAATCAGAGAAAGAGGGTGGGTTATGTTTCCCACAAGGGAAAAATAATCTAAGAGAGGAAAGCAATACGTAGGGCATGCAACGAAGACAAGCAAAACTAAGTATAGTAATGCCAAAAATTCCCAATGAAGTGAAAGTTGGGGATAACATGGTAGGAGGAGTCGACGACCTTAAATAATCCAACCATGATGTCTCTGATGCCACAAATTTCCCATATTTGGAATCTCAGAGCTACCTAGAGAGCATGGGAGAGGGACCATCAGGCGCGCCACTATTGGAGCCAGCACAATGGATCCTAAGATTGTACAACACCCACATTATGAACCTATTAGATATACCGCACTTTGGGTGTGGGAAACACATAAACATATGTGTTAAAAAGTTGTTAGAAAAGGTGCACAGAGGCATCTTATGGATGGATAGGCCAGTGTCGATCAATGTTGACCTCATTGTAGGGATTACAGGGCTACCCACGGATGGGGAGAAGCCAAAGAAATACTTAGAGGAAAAGACTAAGGAGAAAGCCATCTTGGATGAGATCAAAGTGAAGTATGGAGCAAAGAGGGGGGACAGAGGTATCAGGATCAATGACATCAATGATCATGTGACACGATTTGCAACCAGATTGCTCGGTTGCAAATTAATGTGCAAGTGCCAAAAAGAAGAAGTGCCCGCAGGAGTCATAGCAGTTGTGGTGCAATGCGCAAAGGGGATCTCGATGATCTAGGCCCCATATATACTCAACTCATTCCTGGAATATTGTAAGGATTTGAAATACCGGGGATCTGAGTGCCACTACTCATGGTTACTCATCCTCATTGCACTTATGGGGTGGCACAAACCTACATATACCATGTCCCTGCCACGGATAGGTAAATGTGGTGCAACGCGCTACACATAGTTGCGAAGCACAACAGATCCCAAAGTAAATAAAATCAACAATTACATGTTCGCTCAATGCTTAACAGAGATTCAAAACAACTTGGCAGATACATGGAGGATCTCACTAGAAACTGTCCAGGAGTATGGACAGGTAGCAAATTTTTGGGCATCACATCACAACATGTGGCTACAGGCAAAGAAGGACCCAAACAAGAAGTGATTATAGTTGAAGTACTGTGTGATTATGCAAGAAATCCACATGGAGGTCCAAGAGTGGCCTGAGGAGTGGAAATTTCCATAGATCCCAAGAGAAATGCTAGCAGTACAATTCTAGATGCAGGGTAGCACAGTCCCCACGCAGTAGATAGGCAACAATGACCCTAGCTAGCAAAAGAAAACAACTATAGGTACAATGTGTGAAAGCAACTCAATTTGGAAGAAAACTAGAACACAAAATAAGTCACAACGTGGTCCTACACAGGGTCCACAGGCTACAGAATAGGAACTGGGAGGACCGATAGGAAATGTTAGTGTATAGGAAGTGCAGATGAAGGAACAAGATGTAACCATGGATGAAGAAGTTGAGCAGGATACCACCATGGATGAAGAATTTGAGCAGGATACCGCCATGGATATGTTGAGCACTCAACACACCCTAAAATCCTTATGAAATTTTATCAATTTTTGGGTACCACATTTTTTCTTTTGTTGTCTAAATTGATTTCACTTTGGGGAATGTTTTTCTTTTTTTTTCATGAGTCTTATCAATCAAGTCAGGTTTTTTTTAACTTATGAAACCTTGTGTCTAAAATAACTTGACATCCAAACTAAGAATCTGCACCTAACGCGCTTATGTTCGGCATCGGTAAAATTCAATTAGGTAAAGTGGCCACACAATTACACTAATTGTCGATCGTCAATGCATCGTCGACTTCAGTAGAAGGCGGGGTTGGTTTGCGTAAGATATTTTCCACAAAAATCTAGGAGATAGATGATCCCCATCGGTCTCGGAAAAATACGAGAAGGATAGATATTGACAAAATCCGTAAAGAAATCACCAATAGCTGACCACCAATGCGCTTTCTCGGCGTCGAGGAAATTTACAAGGGTTAAAACAATCAATTTTTTCTGCGACACACATATCGTTGATTGTCAATCCTTGATACACTTTCAACATTGGGAATTTTTTGAGAGAGTCGATCCAGGATAAATTGGGTTGGTTTATCGTCGATCGCTGATTCTTGATAATTTTTGGCGTTGGAAAGATAGGATCGGATTTTAGAACGAGTAGCTTAAATAAAGTCTCGATTCTTATTAACGCGAGTAAATGAAGACGTCGGTTTCGAGTGCCACATGTCTTTATCACGTAAGGCTCTCGTATGGCCTAGTTTTGTTTCGAGTCGTCTTAAGGTTTCCTATGTCTTAGTCACACCTCTAGGTCAACCTTTCCAAGTCATCTCTGTATGGAAAGATCGTTCAGCACTAGAGATTTTGCAAGAGGATATCAACGAAAACTGTTCAAAGTAGAACATTGACTCCTGACTCACCAACTAGACTAGCGAAATGATGGGATGTTTTCGGCATAAGATACGATCGGATTCTGACATTTAATAGACCATTTAATGCTTCATCCCTCATTTGTTTCTACCTCGTGCGTCGATTGAACAACAACAAATTGAAATCACCGATAGGCCACGTTACAACCCACGCCCGTGTCGTCAACCCACGATCTAATTTAATTTTAAACATCTTTGAAGATCTGGTGGAAGATTTAATAAAACTACACTCATAACCCAAATTGAATGGATGATGCAACTAGGTAAGTTCATCCCTATTTAAATCTCTAAAACGGTTTTGAACAATTTCATTCTGCACACAAGTTTGAATTCCAGAGAATCTAAAGAAGCAAAGAAAGTGTCTCAAGACTGTGTTGATCCTTAGATTATCAAAAACAGGTTCAACAAGCTATATAGGTATGTGTTCAAGTTTGTTAATTCAACGGTTGTGATTTATATATGCATCTAATTTCTTACATGGTCTCTAACTATGTTCTAGCTGCAGGTAAAATGTCGTCGAGAAATCCAACTACCAGATGCTCGTCGAGAGAACCCAAGATGAAGCTAGAAGAAACAAGTGAAGGTTCTTCTCCTGGTATTGCGAGATAGTTGGAGTACACTCCCAGGGTAGAGTGGGTCATAAAAACTTCAACAAAGAAATCCTTTGTCCAACCTCCAATCTTCGGTGATATAGAAGCAAGCATCAGATCCAAAGCAATGTTCCCACTGTTGGATCATGTTGTCATTGATGCCAATGGTTTGATTGATTGATGTCAAGTGAATGATTGATGTCAAAGGATTGATTGATTGATGATTGATGCAATATAATATGTATTTTCCTTGATGATAATGCATAGATGAATATGGATCAATGAGTTGTCATTGATATGATGAAAATGGATCAATGAGTTGTCATTGATACATGATGAAGATGGATCATTGTGGTTTCATTAGTATATGATGCATTGTTGGAAAAATGTATAGCTGACTCATTATTGTCTTATCATGATTGATAAGGTGCACAAATGGATGAACTCCAAAGTGGTCCCCTTATGGTGAAAGCTCTCATGGGAAGACGCTTTGTGGATTGAGTTATCCTA
>JZKD02S1883649.1:125033-148522 GCA_000966675.3 Picea glauca
GTGGTAGGTGTGTCCAACACCCACAGTGGGGGGGCCTTTTCAACAAAATTAGCTGAGAAGAGTACCTAGAGTGTATCCCACGAAACAACCCTTATGTAAGGGCCCTTGATGACTAGGTGTTCCCGAACATTCGACAGTCATATTTACACATGGTATCCAGGAGAACCCCATTTTCCCCTTGCATAGAGGTTTTGAAGTGGCTAATCAGCCATACCTGACAAGCATGAATGCTTGATCAATGATGAGAATGGCGGGTGTGTTGGATTTTTCCTCCCAATAGAGGTCGAGAAGTACTACAAAATTAGATACCTAGAGGAGCAGTTGACATAGACTTCATGGTGAAGTTATAAGAATTCTATGACACCAACCGGTTGATGGCCTCATGGTGGAAGGAGGACAAGAAGTTTACCAACCAGAGCAATGGATGGTATGGGACAATTAACTTGAGGGATCCAAACATCTATTTGATGGCTCTCATCTACTGATTGTATGGAGAGAAGGACTAATCCAATTTTTTAGAAGAATGGATGCCCTTGGCATACATAGTGGCAATCTCTGGAAGCAGCTTCAACTGGGGAGCGATAATTTCCAAACAATTGAGCATCTGTGTATAGTAGTCTAAGACGCCGAAAGAAGGGGAAGCACTCGCTTTCCACATGGACTCGTACTTACTCGATGTGATCTGTGCAAGAAATGTCTTCGCCAACATGAATTTAAGATGGCATGTTGCAGAGCTCCCTATTCATGTTTATTTCAGCATACTTTGAGAGAACAGGTATAAAAAATCCTATTCTATCATTTGCAATGAATTCATTACTCGTATTCATTTTATTGTATTTAAAAACGAATTCTTGAGATTATCCCCAACAACCAATAAAATGGTAGTGAAGGTAGGTCATTGGTAATTAGATGAATGCTCAACCTATATTAGGGTGTTTGAGGCCACCAGATCGCCGCATCTATTACCTTCTCATGCCCATACCGGCTCATTGTGGGAGAAATATGCTATCAGACTATCCAGCAAGGCTATAACGCCACACTAGTTAAGGACAAGAAGCGGGCTTTCATACCCTACATTTTCCATGTGGAGTTTTATATGGTAAAGGACACTGCTCAAGACAAACAAGAAGGGTTAAGACAACTTAAATTCAAGTTCTTGATAGGCTGATTCCACAACCACGACCCTAAAGGCCTGGTCCTCCAACGTTCTTCACAAGTATCATCATGTTGTCCATACATGCATGATAAATTTGATGATGAAATTTTCAAAGAGTGCGCTCAAGATTGGGAAGACGTAGTACAGAGGATGGCCAACCCAAATATGACCAGGTTCAATTCCATGAGCATGGAGAAACAAGTGGAGAAAATAGAGCAGACGGCTCAAGAGGCCCTCAGAGTTCAAGAAGATATTAGAGCAGTAGAGACTACAAAGGCGCAAAGAAGAGGATTTCTCTTGCTAGAAGGGGCACAAAGAATCATCGATTAGTTGTATAATGACCCTGAACTTATAGAAATTTCAATGATTCTCGATGATGACCTAATCGAAAGCAAAGGAGAGCCAAGTGGTCTAGAGCCAATACAAATTGAAGAAATCACCGGGCCAGAAAACCCTGAAGTTCCACTACAATAGATCAGATCACCAAGGGAAATTTCCATTCATCCTGATATAGCAAGGACACCAGGTAGGACAAGTGTACCAAACCCCTTGTTTGATTTAATAACTATATTTGATGACGAGGAGAGTTCAGAGGTTTCCCAGGTGAATTTGGTGTAGATTACAGAGGAAAAGGAACTCGAGAAGGCATATTCCCCAGGTCTCGATGCTTCAATTCAGAACCTTCCACAGAGTGACCATGAGGTCGAAAGTGCCTTACACATTGAGCTACTTGAATTTTCGGGAACCCCAATAGATGGTTCAAGAAATGAGCTAGGATCGGGTGACCAGAAAGATGAAATTCCATAGCAAGAAATCTTCACTTCGCCAGCCGATTACCAAGTAAGTACCGAACCTACCCCTGGTTCTTCAATTTTGGTGGATACCTCACCAGCTGATGAGAGACAAATAGAGGTCGAGCCATCGGGACATATGGAATAATTTCAAGAACCTATCCTAGAATAGGTACACACAGTCAGGAGCCTGGGAAATACTCTAACCTGGGGAGAACAACAAATCCCCTAACCTGTTGATGAGGTCATCGATATACAAGTGATCACCTATGACTGAAAGAGAAAATCCATCATGAAGAGAACCACTAAGAAGAGAAGGATTATGTTGGATAGTTCGATTCTCATCACCACAGAGGAGAATTTGCTCAGCATAGAACACGCCAAGACGTCTGAGCTTATCAACATAGGGATGGCTATCACATATGCCACATTGGATAGAGAAAGAAGGGATCAAAATTAGTTGGATGCTGCACTTAAGGAGTTGGAGCATCTGCGCCATTTGGAAAAATACTATCAAGATTCCACACAAGCCATGATGTTCTTGAGAAGTGGGTTTGAAGATTCCTATGACCAATTCACAAATGAATGACATTTTTTCACTAAAGGTATAAATTATTTCCAAGAAGACACCCTTATGGATCTAGCGACCTGCAAGGAAGTGGAAAGGTGGTATGAGAAGGCTCACCAAGTAGAAGAAAGGATCGATTACATCAACGCGGTTCAAAAGGGCCGAGACACTAAAGAGAACGACATTCAGGTGCTGAGGGACAACAGCATAGATCGGATCAAGAAAGTCATCGAATGCTTGGTGAAAATGGCCCAGGAACCTCAGCAAGAGATTCAGGAGAAATGGGTCGATTGTGAAAATAGTTGGGAAAAGGTTAATCGGGAGATGAAAGACATCAACCTCCTGGAATTCGTCTCACCCAAGGACTTTGTCGACCTGCATGACATAGTCAAGAAACATGCAAAACAAGACTTGGCATGGATAGGAGAGATAAAAAAAAGTGGCGATCATGGGCCAGGTCAAGTACAACAGTTCATGGAGCGTTCAATCAAGGCTTGAGCAGTTTTACAACAGTTAAATGTCAAAATAGTCAAGTAACGAGCACGAGAAGTAGAAGTGAAAAAAATCCTTTCAACCCCAATAGACTAACACAGGTTCCCATATGCCAACACACTCAAGGAACTCTTCGTCAAATGGTCTGAGTATGAGAAGAGTCATCCACTTCAGTAAAACTATTTGATGATTCTTAGAAGATAGAGAGATGAAAGTGCCCTGTGGCGATATTTTGTTTTACTTAGCTTGCACTCGTAATAACTATTTTTAGTTAATGATTCATTATAAATCAGAGGATTAAACTTTTAGTAAAGGTCGATGGTTTGGGCAAAGACGCTCATTTTTGGAGTTGTAAAGAACTATTTCCGAACTTCCTTAATTGAGAAGTCTTGTTTAGGACCAGAGAAAAACTTTTGTTTTTTATCAAAGGCATGTGTTATTGGATTTGAGGAGGAATTACTTCCGACTTTATTTCATGAACGAATGCTATAATTAGTAATAATTTCTGAATCTATTGATAAGTTAGTTGTTTCAATATTTTTTGTAGTTCTTGTCTCTAATGATGAAAGAAAATTGTTGTATTAATCTGTGATTAATGCTAGAGCTAAGGAAACTATTTTTATTTCCATCATTTTATTGCATGCGTGTTTTCTTTCGATAATTTTATCTCAATCAATCATTGAAATACCAACAAGTTAATGTATTAGTACTAGGCTTGTCACAAGTGTGAATATCTTTGTCTGCATGCTTGAGCACAAGGGTTATCCCAAGCTCAAACTTCTTCAGTAGTTCAAAACCCCCCTTTTACCATTTTTTTATACCAGCACACGTCTTTTTATTAGACCCATCTAATAAAAGAAAATACAAAAAGAGAACGTTTAAACTGAAGGAGGAACTTTCATAAGAAGATATATTGTAAATCACTACGTAAATCCCATCGATAAATTGGTCGAATCGAAAGATCTGGAGAACCATTCCATAATCAAACACTACAGATTCTAATTGGGCCTTCGTGGCAGGTTTGGTTCCTGCTGTTGAGTAAAAGGGATTTAGTAACCCTCAACAAAATTGGCACTAGAAGGTGGGCATGAATGAATGAATGGCTAACACTATTTCTGATATAATATTTCGCATAGCCTACAAATTCAAAATATCCCACATGCATGGCTAGTCATTCTCAAGACAACCCACACACACTGAGTACTCTTTAAACGAGTAAATCACCCCAGCAAGAGGAAGAATATCTATTCCTTGAAATACCTTACGCTCTTTCTCACGAGGAGTTGAACCAGTTCATAAGAATCACAAGATATTACACTCGGAAAATTGGATCATTACCCTTACCTCCATTACTTCCTCGTAGAAAACAAGTAAGCAAACTAGTGGTCAAAACCCCCGACCAAGTTTTTGTTCACACAGTAGAAGACCTAATATATTTCTTCCTCACTGATATCGAACATCCCCTTAATCTGATCCTCGAAACACCAGCTGGTAACTACTCTAAGCCCGATGATTTTGAATCTGAATTTGAAGGGTTTAACTCAGATCGCTCAGTTTTAGAGTCAGACAACATGGAGGATAAAAATGATCATAATGAATAAAGGGGAAACCCACCTCAAAATAATCAACCATGGTTGGCCAAATATTCTCTGGAAATCCCCAAACGGGTACATAACCTCCCTCGACATCCAGAAAAGTTACTTCCTAAGTTTGACCCTGAAACCTCTGGATTGCCTGAAGACCATATTAAAAAGTTCATCCTAGCTATTAGACTGATGAATGTACAACATGAGGATGTAGTATGTAGGATTTTTCCCTATACCTTTGAGAATTGAGCCTCAACATGGTATTTTAACTTTCCTATAGGGTCCATAACTAGTTGGACAAAGTTTCAAAAGGATTTTCTAGACAAATTTGTAGAAGAAACCACTACAGGAGCTTTAATGGATGAACTGTTCATCGCCACCATGAGTTCAAAAGAAAATGTTAAAGACTTAAATCAACGATTTACCACTATCTAGAACAAATTTCAACCTAAAGATAAACCCACTCAGGAGTTGCAAATTGAGGTATATGCTAATTCTCTCCCTGCTTCTATTTCCATGTTTGTAAAAAGGGATGCCAAGCATACCCAAGCTGAAAATTTTGAGGAAGCCAAAAAAATCGAATTCCAAATGAAGGGATGTAAAGAGGGCCAGGTCTCACCAGTTAAAAAGGAATCTCAACCTCCACCCAAGAGAGGACTCTTATTGACTAGACCCCAAGGAAAACAAACATAACAAGGCCCTGAAAAGGAATTCGAGACATAGAAGACCTACAACGGATGATAAAGAAATTGTCAAATGAAATAGTAGACATGAAAATAAGTGCAGGGGAAGGAAACCAAGGACAAAGGCCTTATAAACCCTTTTTTAAGAGAAAACCATTGTTCAAAGCAATTGAAACTCCCCAAACAACTTAAACATCGACCTGGGTAATGTAACATCTGACTCTTTCTATACCTATCATCAAGAGAAACATTCTGAAAGAGGTTGTCCACAATGGGTGCATGCCATGAATTTGATGGAAAATTAGTTCCTAGACAAAGTCTCCCTTACCGAACAATCAAGTGGCTCAACGATGAATATTGTTGATCAAGAGAAATTTGACCCACCGAAAGAAACAACCATGTTGTTGAGGGATCCTAACTTGCCAATGCCTTCCGATGATATATTTGAGGTTCAATAACCACCTGATGAGGTCTTGGCTGTGAAAACATGAAGTAGGGGTCAGTTGGTCTCAAATGACCCTACCATTTCCCAAAACTTGAGAGGAAAACAAACAGTCGATCACCCAAAAGCACCTTTTGTCTCCCAAAGAAATCCTATAAACATCCATACACGAGAATCACCTAAGCTAGACTACAACATAGTAGAAGATTTAAAAAAATTGAAGGCTAATGTGTCGGTCATGGACATGTGTAGGATTCCCCAGAAAAAGTACTTTCTGTTACAATCCTTGAAGTCAGTGGAAACCCCTATAACAAGCACTAACCAAGGGGAAACTCCATCTCCCACAGATCTAAAAAATAAACCAAATGTGAACGCTTTCTCTGTAGATAAAAAAGGAAAGCCTTTTGTCCCATCGTTCCTTCTAATGTTTGAAGTCTTCAACATAAACCTCCATAATTGTTTAGTTGAATCAGGGGCATCCTCTAATGTTATGCCATTATCTATTGGCAAGAAACTAAATGCAGTCCCTCTCAAAAGTGGTAAACATGTTATACAACTAGACAGAACTCAGGTGAAAGTTATTGGAGAACTCAAGGATGTTATGATCAGAATGGCTACACACCCAAAATTTGTTCAAGTAATTGACATCATTGTAGTAGATATACCAAAATCTTATGGACTTCTACTTAGTCGAGATTGGTCTGAGAAGTTGAATGGATATTTTAGCATGGACAGGGCTCACCTCTGTTTTCCATTAAAGGGACACGCAAACATGATTAGGATCGATAGGGAAATGTATCTCAAACATACTTTCAACGATTTAGAATCCCTCAACGAACCCTCGTCGACATATTTCCCCATTCTAGGAAACTGCTCCTGCGATTTCGATTTTAGTAATTGCTCCCCTCTCTCATCTGATGTACCTCTTACTCAAAAATCCAAAATGGATTTTCAAGTAAATCTACCGGTAGCATTGGAAGAAACCCTCTTCTATCAAGAACCTCTGTTGGAAACCACAGACAAAATAGGTGGAGAGGAGGAAGTTAGTAGGCAAGGAGAAGATGTTGATTTTTTCTCACAAGTTTGTACCATGTACTTTGATGGGTCTAAATCGCAAGAAGGGTCAAGAGCGGGATGTATCCTCATTGATCCGAAGGGGAAACAAAATTTCTTGTCCTATAGACTAGAATTTGAATGCACTAATAATATTTTCGAGTATGAAGCCTTAGTGAAAGGACTAAAGAAATCCATAGACTTAAACGTTAAAGAACTAAAAGTTTTTGGGGACTTTGAAATTATTGTTAGGCAAGTAAAGAATAATATACATTGCAACTCTCCCCACCTAAGGAATTATCAATAGGAAGTGCACATGCTAATAGAACATTTTGAGGCCTTCAATATAACAATGATTCCCAGTACAAAGAATACTCTTGCTAACTCCCTGACTATTGTTGCCTCGAGGCTATCCCCTTTAGAAGACTATGAATCCTCCAGGTTCACCGTGGAACTCCTCTACAAACCATCAGTGCCCAAAAATATTTCTAATTGGAAGGTCTTTGAAGGAGATGAACAGATTATAAACTTCCTAACCAATCAGGGAAATTTTAAATACCTGGCTATTGACGATGAATTTTTCCAAGAAAAATTAGTAGAAACCGATTCACATGAACAAATATGTAAGACAAATCACTCTAGTAACATACCCATGTCTCACACAATACCGAAAGTGGTAGCCAATTTGGAAAACCTTTTTGATTTAAGGGAAAGATTCAAAGGGTCAACAAACACAAAGACAGGGAGCTCGTGTCCCATGTACGAGACTATAATTATAGGAACCTCGGAAAACCCTAATAATAGAAATCTAGGCAAGACAGTATCTAAAGAAGGAAAGTCTATCTCAAACTTTTAAGAGAATATCAAAATGTTTTTGCATGGTCTTACCATGATTTGAAAACTTATGACACTCGCATTATCCAATACACAATCTCGTTAAAATCTAGAGTAAAACCCTTCCAACAAAAGTTTTGGAAGTACCACCCATCCATAGAACCTGTCATGTGTCAGGAGTTAAATAAATTACTAGATGCTAAAATTAACTTTCAGGTTAGACGCTCTGCCTGGGTAGAAAATTTGGTTCCTTTCAGGAAAAAGCCTGGGGAGATATTCCTGTGTGTGGATTTCAGAAACCTCAACAGGGCATCAGAAAAGGACAACTACCCAGTCCCACCGATGGAACAACTCTTGCAGACCATGTTTGGTTCTAAAAGTTTCTCCCTATTAGACTGATTTTTGGGTTACAACCAGGTTCTAGTTTCAGAGGAAGACTGATTGAAAAATACCTTCCAAACCAATTGAGGAACCTTTTATTATAAATGCATGCCCTTTGGGATGATTAATGCAGGGGAAACCTTCCATAGGTCCATGGATGTATCTTTTCGGGGATTGATCAACAAGTGTGTAGTAGTCTATTTGGGCAACGTAACTGTGTATTCAAAGAACAGAGAAGATCACATCCAACATCTAACCTAGATTTTTGAAAGGTGTAGAAAATACGGTATATATTTAAACCCTAAGAAAATTATCTTTGGTGTCGAGGAAGGGAAATTACTAGGTCATATTATATCTCAAGAAGGAATTCGCATAGACCCAGAATGAATTAAGGTAATAACTCAGCTTCCCTTACCCCTCAACAAAAAGGCTATGTAATCCTTCTTTGGGAAAATTCATTTTGTGAGGAAGTTCACCCTCAATTTTGCGAAAACCATCAAACCCTTACAAAAAATGATTCGCAAGGATGCTGAATTTAAGTGGGATGACGAACGAAAAAGTGATTTCAGCAACATTAAGATTGCAATATCTCAAGCTCTAGTGTCCTGAAGTCTCGACTTTAGCAAATATTTTTTCCTCTATACTTTTGCCTCCGACCAATCTTTAGTTGCAGTACTTACTCATAAGGATGATGACAATAATGAGGCCATGATATCATTTATGATCAATAATCTCCAAGGGGCCAAACTGAATTACCCTGCTATAGACAAACAGGCTTATGCGGTATACAAAGCAATAAAACATTTCAGATCTTACATCCTAAAAAATCACACCAAAGTCATTGTGCCTCATCGTGTAGTATGATCCCTATTCACTCAACAGGAGATGGGGGAAAGAAGAGGAAATAAGATGACAGTTGTCCAAGAATTTTATCTAGATATAAAACCTGCCAAACTGCTTAAGGGACATGGATTGTGTAAACTGGTCGCTGAAGCCCAAGGACAAGTAAATGAAGACTTCGGGTGGGAGAATGAATTGGTGTTATGGTGTAGTGAATATTTATATGTGCCCCTAGGGTAGGAGTCTTGGTATGGAAAACTAACTTATCTCCTGCATCATGGAACGTGCCCAGAAAACTTGAACCCTAAGGAAAGGAGAGATCTCAGACTAAAATCGACACAATATCGCCTCATAAATTCGGTGCTCTTTCACGTAAATTATGATGGGGTACATTTGAGACGTCTCGAATGTGAAGACACAGACAAGGTTCTGAAGGAGCTCCATTATGGTCCTATAGGAGGACACTTTGCAAGGAATACCACTGCTCACAAGATACTAAGAGTTGGTTATTACTGACCTACTTTGTTTAGGGACGCTCATACATACGCTAGAAACTGTAAAACTTGTCAAATAAACATTGGGAGGGAAAAGAGAGCAGTTGTCCCACTTCAACCAATGCCCATATCTAGACCATTCGAGCAATGGGGGTTATATGTCATAGGGGAGATTACCCTAAGTTCATCAAAACAACATAGATACATACTGACCGCTACAGAATGTTTTACGAAATAGGCAGAGGCCATTCCTCTGACTCATGTAAATGAAAAGGTGGTAATTCAATTCATAGAACAACAACTGATCACAAGGTTTTGTATGCCTTCCATTCTTGTTTTTGAAAATGTCTCTTACTTTTATTCCACCCTATTAAAAAAAATTTCTCTAGATAAAGGAATCATAATCAGATACTCTGCAAACTACTATGCATAGGGGAATGGAGTGGCAGAATCAACCAATAAGAACCTAGTGAGGATATTGAAGAAAAAATTTGCAGACAATTAGAGGAATTGGAATAGTTCACTTCATAATTCCCTATGGGTCATAGAGTAACACCTAAGGAAGCTATAGAGAACTCCCCATACTTTTTGGTATACAGATAAGAAGCCATTCTCCCAAATGGGATATATATTCCATCTCTTGAGCTTTCTTAGGGATCTAGAGGAAAAACCTCATCAGTTATTCAACAGAGAAATGATACCCTCCTCATGCCTGAAAAAGAAAGGGAGAAAGAAAAATCAAAGTTCATCACTCATCAGTAGATAGTTAAAAGGTGGTTTTACAAGCATAAGGCCAAAGAGAAGAATTTTGAAGTAGGAGACTTAGTCCTGAAATGGAATAGAGCAAATGAACCAAAGTGAAAACATTCAAAGTTTCAGAATCTATAGCACAAAAATTTCCAGGTAGCCGAGAAAATTAGGGTAGGCACGTATATTCGGTTGAAAAATATGAGGGGGAAAATTGATTCCCTCTCAGTGAATGGCCAAGCCCTAAAACAAAATTTCTATTAAAAAATTAAAAAACAAATGTGTGCGTGTTTTTCATGTTATTTTATTTTGTAGGTGTTAGGTAGGCTGATTGTGGAGTCCTTTATTTATGTTTTTCTTTTGTGTGGTATTTTTGTGCAATAAAGTTGTGTTTCGTAAGGCATTGGTTTACCTTAATCAATACGGTGTAGAAAACTTTGTTCCTGACTCATGCTTACATGCAACATGAGAAACGTTGGGCAAACTATGGTTTTCTTAAAAGGGTTCTCTATCTAATATTTTTGAATAAACAACCTTGGAAAATGATGAAGTGTCTGCTTGGTGATCTGGTAAAACCTGAAGG
This sequence comes from Picea glauca, assembly GCA_000966675.3. Classification (NCBI taxonomy): domain Eukaryota; kingdom Viridiplantae; phylum Streptophyta; class Pinopsida; order Pinales; family Pinaceae; genus Picea; species Picea glauca. The sequence goes on from JZKD02S1883649.1 coordinate 135,684, forward strand.
AAAAGATAGTAAGATGGAAAGGACCACATGTACCTCAAGATAGAGCTAGGAAAAATTTCACCTTAACCATCTCATCTTGCAGATAACATACGTCGTCCTCTCCCACTCGCTCAAGGAATCTCTGCCAAAATAAATCAATCATATCAAATGAGCATGAAGTAGGAGAGGGTATGCAGATAACTCTATTGGGGATATGGACGCTCGCTAGCAGCAGAGCAAGGTCTGTGATGTCAGGGTGACTCCATCGGGGCTATGGAAGCTCGTTGGAAGAAGAGCGACATCGCAGCAAATGAATGATGATAACTAAAATTCCTGGTGCTTGTGAATTATTTACTCATTTCTTGTCAAAATGGGGCATGGGTCATGGTCAAAAGGAATGAAGGTGGAATAAAGGTTGAAACCCCATAGGCGGGCCTAGATTCAAGAACCAGGGGGATTTTAAATGTAAGGATAAAAGAGAATCTGATAATAAAAAAAAAAACTGTTAGATTCTTAACCAACTTCTACATCAACTAAGCCCATGGAAGGAACAAAGATTTTGATTTCTCCCAGTAAGTCGTCGTTTGTTGAGAGATCAACACACCCTAAAAGCCTTATGAAATTTTATCACTTTTTGGGTACCACTTGTTTTCTTTTACCATCTAAATTGATTTAACTTTTGGGAATGGTTTTTTTTTTTTTTCATGACTCTTATCAATCAAGTCAAGTTTGTTTAAACTTATGAAACCTCGTGTATAAGTTAACTTGACGTCCGAGCTAATAATCTACAACTAACATTGCACCTAACATGCTTATGTTCGACATTGGTAAAATTCAAGCAGGTAAAGTGGAAACACAGTTACACTAATCGTCGATCGTCGATGCATCGTCGACTTCGATAGAAGGTGGGGTGTTGGCCCTTGACCAAGTTTTGGAGATCCTTGGTTAGGTTTGACCTATTTTGGGACTTCGACAGGTTGTCGAAGATGGAGCGTAAGTAAAAGCGGAGATCACGGGATCTCGACCCCTTTTTAGGGATTTTTTGGTTTTGGGATTATGTAACGGGTATGGGGATGTCAACCCATGGGTTTACCCATGTTTAGGCCCATTTTGTAATGTATAAATAGAAATCTAGGCGATGTGAGTAAGTGGTGCGATGATAAGCACAAACGTGTGATGATAAGTGCTAAGGGAAAGTGAAGGCCAATGTGCTAAGTGAAAGAGATAGTTGTAAATGCTTTGTGCATACTGTGTGAGACTTGTAAGGCTAAGTGCAAGTGACTGTAAGAAACTATGTAAAGGATTTGTGTTGTAACCTAGCTCGGGGAAGGAGGATCTGGAAAGGTGCGCATAGATCTCCTATCCTATGCGAAGTATGATATTGTGGCTCAATGCATGTAGAAGATTGACAATAGACAATAAAGAGAAGAAGAGTTGGTGGAAGTAGCCCTAGGCTGGGGGTGAACCACGTATATCCTGTGTTATGGTTGCTTTGTGCATTATGGTTGTTTTATGGTTCATATGATTAGTTCTTAGTGTAATAATGTATGCTTAGATGAATATGATAGCTTAGTGTCTAATTATGTGAATGAGATGCTAGATCTGATCTATGTTGATGTGCTCAGTGCTTGAATGTGTTGAATCTTGTTGAATACTACGACACACTATAATTAGGGTTTATCTACGTTGTAGACAAAGGTTAAGTACTAATGAATGACAACTACTAAGAGCTTTGTTAGAGTATTGTAATCACATATATGTGTCCCAGCTAAGGTTGCACACACTGGAGTCCTGCAACCACCCCTGCCTCTACCTCTATGACTTTGACTTCATCATCACAACTGTATCAGATTCCTCAGAAGACCTTTTGTAGAGAAATGAAGCTAAGAAAGAGATCATGTATGGAAAAAATGAAGTAGAACTATGAGGGGTACAACAAGTCCTTCACTCTAGCCGCGCAATTTCCATTGTGCCCCCTCCATCAGAAGAAACAGAGTTGGGAGATGATCCTACCCAACTCCACAAACTAGTCGATGCGACTGAGGCCCGCCTTCATCATGCACAGGAAGAAATAGAACAGGCCACAGTGGCGCTGAAGCAAGCACAAGAGGAATTAATAGAGCAACGCAGGGTTGCACAGTAGGAGAAGGCTTCCCTCCAAGCAAAGTTTGAAGAGGAAAAGGTGCATATCTAGCAAGAGAAAGAATAGCTTCTCACGAAATAGGTTGGAGTAAAAGAAGAATTCAACAGAGCACTTCTCTCTGTGACAGGCTTAGAGAAACAGGAGGAAGACCTAGTGGAGCATTAAGTAGCACAACTTGCTAAAGCCATCCAGCAACTTCAACAGAGAATAGCAGATCTAGAGCTACAAACAATACCAAGTACTCCATAGGACGTGTGAGACCAAAGAGAAGCCACTTCCCAGAGCGCAGTTGAGAGGATCAGAGCATTAGCTTTGGAATGTCAACATCTTAGTAGTAGAAGTGCACAGACTTATGAGTGACTTACTAAGGACCCTGAATTGAAGACACTGGAGTCACATCTCCAAGAGGCAAAGCAGCAAGAGACGACATTACATGCACAGTTGAAGCTCCTGTCAGCAGTTGAAAGAATGAAAATATCCCAGGAACAATGCACTTCTCAACAAAATGTCCACACCATATAGAGCAAAGTCATGGATGTAACTCAGAGGCTCCAGCCAGTCCAGGATGCAGCTTGCCAACTGTTTGAGGAGATTGAGGGAAGAGGAGCAGAGATGGAACAAGTAGTCACTTCAGTAGAACAAATCTTAGAGGGACCTATGAACGAGGCATTTCTTCAAGAGTTCGTTGAGTAGGAGGCCCTGGAGAAGAAGCAGGTCGAAGAAGCTCAAGCTAGGATCAAGGATTTTGAGGCAGAGCTACCTAGATCAAAGTGACTCGAGATGAGTCACATGTGAGTGTTGGGGGCCTATTGTCCCTTGACCAAGTTTTGGAGATCCTTGGTCAAGTATGACCTATTTTGGGACTTCAACAGGCTGTCGAAGATGGAGTGCATGTCGAAGCGGAGATCGCGGGATCTCGGCCCCTTTTTAGGGATTTTTGGGTTTTGGGATTATGTAACGGGTATGGGGATGTCGAGCCATGGGTTTACCCATGTTTAGGCCCATTTTGTAATGTATAAATAGAAAGATAGGCGATGTAAGTAAGTGGTGTGATGCTAAGTGCTAAGGGAAAGTGAAGGCCAATGTGATAAGTGCAAGTGACAGTTGTAAATGCTTTGTGTATACCGTGTGAGACTTGCAAGGCTAAGTGCAAGTGACTGTAAGAAACTATGTAAAGGATTTGTGTTGTAACCTAGCTCGGGGAAGGAGGATGTAGCGAGGTGCATGTAGATATCCTGTCCTATGCAGAGTATGATCTTGTGGCTCTGTTCATGTAGAAGATTGACAGAAGACAATAAAGAGAAGAAGAGTTGGTGGACGTAGCCCCAGGCTGGGGGTGAACCACGTATATCTTGTGTTATGGTTTCTTTGTGCATTATGGTTGTTTTATGGTTCATATGATTAGTGCTTAGTGCAATAATGTATGCTTAGATGAATATGATAGCTTAGTGTCTAATGATGTGAATAAGATGCTAGATCTGATCTATGTTGATGTGCTTAGTGCTTGAATGTGTTGAATCTTGTTGAATACTATGTTGCATTGTAATTAGGGTTTATTTGCACTATAGACAAAGGTTAAGTACTAATGAATAGAAATTTCTAAGTGATTCGTTAGAGTATTGTAATCATAGATTTGTGTCCCAGCTAAGGTTGCAGACACTGGAGTCCTGCAACCACCCCTGCCTCTACCTCGGGTGAGAATTCATCTGCTTCGCAGGGGTTGTTGAAAGGGTCGGTAGTTAGGGTTTTGTTGGTGCACTGTTGAAGCATTGAACCCTGAGTCTACCCCTTTGTCAACATGAGGTTGGTTTTTGTAAGATATTTTCCACGAAAATCCAGGAGATAGTCGATCCCCGTCGACATCGAAAAAATATGGGAAGGATAGATGTTCAAAAAAGCTGTAAAGAAATCATCGAGAACTAATGACCGATGTGCTTACTTGGGGTTGGGGAAATTTAGAAGGGTTAAAACAATCGATTTTTTCTGTGACACACATATCGTCGATTGTCTATCCCCGATACAATTTAGGCATTGGGACTTTTTCAAGAGATTCGATCCATGATCACTTGGGTAGGTTTATCGTCGATCGTCGATCGTTGATACTTTTCGGCATCAAAAAGATAGGATCAGATTTTAGAACGAGTAGCTTAAAGAAAGTCTCGATTCTAATTAACGTAAGTAAATGAAGACGTCGGTCTCGAGTGCCACGTGTCTTTATCACGTAAGGGTGTCGTCTAGACTAATTTTGTCTTGAGTTGTCTTATGGTTTCCTATGTCCTAGTCAAACCTCTAGGTCAGCCTTTCCATGTCAGCTTTGTACGAAAATATCGTTTGACACTGGAGATTTTGCAAGAGGATATCAATGAAAACTGTTCAAAGCATAACCTCGACTCCCAACTCACCATCTGGACTAGTGAAACGATGGGATGTTCTAGGCATAAGATACAATCAGATTATGACATTTAATAGACCAGTAAATGCTTCATACAACATTTGTTTCTACCTCGTGCGCCGATTGAACAACAACAATTTGAAATCGTCGATATTCCATGTTACAACCCATGCCCGCATCGTCAACCCATGATCCAATTTAATTTTAAACCTCTTTGAATATCTGGCGGTAGATTTAATAAAACTACACTCATAACCCTAATTGAATGGCTGATGTGACAATGTAAGTTCATCAATGTTTAAATATCTAAAACAGTTTTGAACAATTTCATTTTGTGCACAAGTTTGAATTCCAGAGCATCTGAAGAAGCAAAGCAAGCGTCTCGATACTGTGTTGATCCTTAGATTATCAAAACTAGGTTAAACAAGCTACAGAGGTATGTGTTAAATTTTGTCAATTTGGCGGTCATGATTTATATATGCATGTGATTTCTTACACGGTCTATAAATATGTTCTAGATGTAGGTAAAATGTCATTGATAAATCCAACCACCAGATGCTCATCGAGAGCACCCAAGTTGAAGGAAGCAAAAACAAGTGAAGGTTCTTCTCCTGATACTGCAATATAGTTGGAGTACACTCCCAAGGCAAAGCCGATCATAAAAGCTTCAACAAAGAAAGCCTTTGTCCAACCTTTGGTCTTCGGTGATACAGAAGCAAGCACCAGATCCAAAGTAATTCTCCCATAGTGGGGGGGACTTTTCAACAGAATCAATCGGGAAGAGTACCTGGAGTGTATCCCACACAACAACCCAAATGTAAGGGTACTCGATGACTAGGTGTTCCCAAACATCCGATGGTCATATTTACACATGGTAGCCAGCAGAACCCCAGTTTTCCCTTGCATAGAGGTTTTGAAGTGGCTAATAGACCGTAAAGACATGCATAAATTCTTGATCAATGATGAGAATGGTGGGTGTGTCAGATTTTTCCTCCCGACAGAGGTCCATAAGTACTACAAACTCAGAAACCTAGAGGAGTGGCTGAACATAGAATTCGTGGTGAAGTTCTACGAATTCCATGACACCAGTCGATTGATGGCCTCATGGTGGAAGGAGTACAAGAAGTTTACCAACCAGAGAAATGGTTGGTATGGGACAGTTAACTTGAGGGATCCATACATCCATTTGTTGGCTCTCATCTGTCGACTATATGGAGAGAAGGACCGCTCCTAGTTTTCAGAAGCATGGATGCCCTTAGCATACACAGTGGTGATCTCTAGAAGAAGCTTCAACTGGGGACCGATAATTTCCAAACAATTGAGAATCTATGTACATCAGGATCATATGTCGAAAGAAGGGGAAGCACCCACTTTCCACATGGCATCGTACTTGCTCGATCTGATCTGTGCAAGAAATGTCTTCGTCATCATGAATTTAAGATGTCATGTTGCGGAGCTCCCTGTTCATGTTTATTTCAGCATACTTTGGGAGAACAGGTACAAAAAATCCTATGCGCTCATTTGTGATGAATTCATCGCTCGTATTCATTTTATTATATTTAAAAAATAATGCCCGAGATTATTCGCAGCAGCCAAGAAAATGGTAGAAAAGGTAGGTCACTAGTATTTAGATGAATTCTTAACCTATATTAGGGTGTTCAGGGCCACCGAAGATCCACATCTATTACCCGCTCACATCTTGTTGACGGGCATTAATGACACATCGTCAACGGGAAAGATAGATCCGGACCGGGGTTTTCTATTTAACCCAAGTCGTTTGGTATGACCTAACCTGACATGTTTAATGGCTCTGTTAGCCAACTAGGGTCCTAAAAACAATGAAAGGAAATAAACTAATCTAAATATATGATTCTAAAAATCGACATACCATTTACAAAATGTTGAGCTAATAGTGTTAATATACAATGATTATATACAATTTACAAGGTTTAAATAAAAAATTGTGAAAATAATTCTTTGAAATAATGTTTCTAAACAAGACAAAACAGAAGCAAAACTCTTTTTGATGTTTAAAAATACACTGAGTGGATACGATTGTAACGATGACATGAAAATGCACAAAGCTAATTAATGCAATCATTGTTTCATTCATATATAAACAAAAATAAAAGAAAATGATACATCTACTAAGCTCTAACTGATCAACAATAAACTAAGTTCCTCTCTCTCTGTTGTATGAGCTCCTGCTTGTCCTGTATTTAGTGGAAACCTATGAAAGAGACAATCATAGTACTTCCTGAAGAAATTCAAGGAAGTATTTCACATTTTGGAGTGAATTTATAACAACAGAAAGATAAATAATTAAATATCTTGTGACCTCAATATAACCAATAGCCGAGGACGAAAGAAATATCAATCCTGGGCAATGATGTTATCAACCATTTAACATCATAAGTAAACTCCAAAATAACTAAATAGTTGATCGATCACAGGTACAAACTAAACCAACAGATCATGGACAACATTTAAATAATCAACGATATGAATTATCATGTGAAGACAAGGATAAATCTAAATCAACACAAGTAATATTTCATAACATAGGAATTATAGGAGAATACAATGAAACAAGCATTGCATAGTTTACATAGGTCTAAAGCCAACAACAAAGTGCTTTCCCATATCACTTCCAAAATTATATGTCCATACTATGATCCAGAAAAACCGTCCTTCAACACTAAGAAACAAAATCTATTTAAACATGTCTTGGATTAGTTACCCCTTATCATACAAGATAGAGGATGATCCCTGAAAATAAGTTTGTTTTACAAAAATAGAATAACAAAAGGAAAACTCATGTAGGATTCCTTACATAAACAATAATCACATTAATGACATTGTTTTTTCAAAAATGGGAAATTACTATTCTATTGAACGCTTAATCCATGATTCATTTTCCTTAAACATAGCATCATAAGTTGTTGCTTACCTGAAAATATAAAACAAAATCAAAGTTTAGATAATAATAGAAATAAATAATTTTAAATAGACTGGCTACAAAATCTTTCGATTATGTAGCTAGTCTCAAAATAAAAACAAAATCAGAAGTGAATTTATTTATTATTTCTCAAACAGAATCAAATCACAAAAATCAAAACAAATATTTACCATTTCAGAGATTTGATAGAGAAGCATCTGATAAGTCTAAATTTATGATGGTGTTAAAATTTGTTAAGTTTTTAATAATCACATTACCAGCCCACTTAATCCTCTTGTTTTTCCCGTGAGTGTTCAATCGAACACAGGCTTTCAACTCATCATTCTCCCTCTCGAGAAATGAGTTTTGTGCTACCATTTGATTTAATTGTGCTTGGAGAAAGGGGATATCCCTGTAATATCTCTCAACCCAATCAAGACAGTTTTCACAATGCACTGGTTCTAAGGTAGGAAAAGGTTGAGCCTGTTTTGCAGAGGGTAATTTAGTCTTTTTTGTAATTTGCTTCAGATCATGTTGTATACCAGAGAAACCCTCTTGGTTCTTAAGGAATGGTGGGATATTAGAAACATAATAGAACTATATTTCATCAGTATCGATATCATTACCCAAAATCTGGTCATCTACATCTTCTTGAGAAATTAAATTATCGATCTCATCCTCGGAAAAACGATCATCGACCTTGATCACAGGGATCGGGGTCTGATGATCACGCTGTCAATTTCTCAAATTTCTAGATATGAGTCAACCTAGTCTCGTGTTTGTAAAATTCACATCTGGGTTACTCTTTTTCTTATACCAGCCCTGCTTCTTAACAATTGATTCATTTAAAACAACCTGAATCGACTCATGAGTAGGAACAGTAGGAATCCTGTCTTTTAACACATCTAAACATTATTCAAAATACTTTCTGGGAATGAAATCGCATCGTGGATTCTTTCCTGATGGCTTCTGGATAGCAACATAGGTTTGATTTGTGGACGCATGGTCTTCTTGCAGATTAACACATAGGTTTTCGATAGTAGGGTTAGATCGACAGGGACTGGGGTTTTCATTGAGATGGAGAGGTGATTCTATTTCATTTTCAGGTAGGGTAAAATTATTTCTAAACAAGAAATTTCCCCAACTATCCCCAGTCTTAGACAGATGTGAAACCATGAGGATTCAAATAAGGCCATGGTGAAACAAGCTTGACTGTGGGTTTATTTTCTACCTCTGATAGAACTTAGCCATTTTCTGTAACCTCCTATGTAGATAAAAAGGCACATTCAACTTGAAACCTAGAAAAACCATGAGCAAACAGACATGATACAAGAATACCAGGCCATATCTACCTTTACAGGTAATAAATTTCTTCAGCATTAAGATTAATCCATGCCATCAGGGTTTGAAAAGAGAACATGAGTAAATGACAGGGCACGCCTTTGATTTTGTTGTTTTTAAACCATCGATGTCCCTCTTGGGATAGTCCTATAGCTTATGCGATTGAACCCTCGGTCACCTCTAGATGAAAATCCCCAATATTATCCTTGGTGCATCAAATGTCTGAGTGAATTCTTAGGCCACAGCGAGGTTGAAACCCTCAAACCGTTTGATGAAACCATCCCAAACATACGTGACAATTTCAACCATGACATCATCTTGAGATAGGAGAGCTTGCGAACCATTGGGATCGATTCTCACCACGAGCGCGAATGATAGGTTCACATAGAAACAACAGGGGCAGCGAGAGGTGGGTTGTGTTCTCCAACACACAAAAAGTAGAAAGAGGTCTACATAATCGGGAGGAACCTGATACCTAAGGATTTAGGAGGCTACAAGAACAAACATTTTGAGCTCTAAGTGGGTAGTAACCAGAGGATGTGCATGACAGGAAACCACTCTGAGAAATGAATTCCAAACCCAAAGAACCACAACTTACCTCTTGCAACAATGAATGCAGGCCCGAGCTATGTAGGATGAAGAGATGATGTTTGAAGGTAAGTGTGTCAGTCCTATACCAGGATGACAAGATGGTGATATGACTGCTAGGAGTAGGATTCATATTTCAAATTAACCCAAAGTTATACTAGCTCCGCTATCAAGCATATGTCAAATGTAAAAACCATATAATCAAAGATAGAAATGACTAAGTCATATCTCCCAAGGTGGATAACTCAAGTAGTATGGTAATGTTTCAACAAATGAAAATGATAGGCTTACAAACTTTAAGGTTTATAAAAATATAGATGCCCTTTAGGTGTAATCCCATTTGTAAAAAGAAAAATTCACAAACTGCATGATGACAACTCAAACCAAATTTTGTTCTAATTTCATGCTTTTAGTCATGAAATTAAATAAAAAAAATAATAGATTAAAAATGATGAACTCTCACACACAACCAGGCCAATGAATCTTCTCAAAACCAAAAGATAGAAAAGTTTGTAAGGAGAAGGAGGCAGCTACAGAAACATTTATCTCTTGGCGACGACATTTTACCATGATAAAATTTGATAAGAAATGTTGGCTACCAACAATGGCGACACGTTGGGTGAAGCAATTATCTCTGCATCATCAGAACTTTATATTAGGGAACAGATGTCACGACAATAATTAATAGATACAAGTAAAAGACAAATCAAGAATTTCAAAAATAACTCAGAAAAATAACACAGTGATAGTATTGGGTAAAGTTCTATCCAAAAATTGTAATTCGGTATCTCGTTTAGATAACAGGGGTAGCAATGTTTATACAGATAAATCCAATACCGTTTACAGGGCCACTTCTACTATCAGGCATCTATAGCCTCGACAGGGATGTCATTTAACCCACTCTAGCACTTTTATCATGTCCAAGAGTCATCCATTCATGATAAAAGCCTCTTGACACATGATCAACATGACTGAGGATATTCAAACCCTACATTGCTTCACTGCCAACAGGCTTGTTCAGTACCCTGATGAAGTTTTCTTGGTATCATGTGTTCATTTACCTACTACGAACAAAACTGTTCAGAATCCTGGCGGGTTTACACACAATTCCCACACATTACAGTGCTTCCAACTCTCTAAGAATGTTTATAATATTTTCATAAACTTTGTGATATCAAGAGAGAGGGGTGATACTGAAGATTTAACAGCCATACAATGATAGGATCAATATTTAAGAATTAATTTCTCATTCTGATGACTTTCATCATAATTTGGACATTACGATTTCAGCTAAGGAATCATCTCTGAAATGGGAAAGTACTATGAGTTGTTCTCATTAAAACAAGGACGATGTTAGAAGTTTTTAAAGATAATCGTGTTTCCCTTAGATTTCAATGAAAAACGGGAACAATGACTGGACAAAACTTACCGTAACTAATCTAAGTTCAGATGCTTCGAACTATTCTCAATTGTTGCTAATGAAAAATCTAATTCCCTTCAATAATGAATAATGATTCAGAAATAGTCATCCAGAAAATACAAAAAAATCACACAAAATGAAAAGAACCAAAATAAGAAAACAAAAGAAAAAATAAAATATTTACAAGGGGGTGGATCTAATTTTCTCAAGTGAAGTACTTTTTCAGAGATTGGCCATTCACTGGAAAAGTGTCTGGATGTCCCTCTAAGTTGTGTAGCTGAAAACAACTAGGACCCAATTTTACAGAAATAACAAAAGGCCCTAGCCATAGGTTTTGGAAATTGGTATGTTCTCCTTTATTCTCGAGCGCTTTGTCCCATTTGAGGACCAAATCCCCTACATTAAAATTTGTTTCAGAGGATGAACTTGTATCGAACCAGCTCTTTATAATTTTTTGATGTTGATCCATTTTTTTTTCCTACGTCCTTACCTCTTCCAATTTTAAGAGAGAGTTTATCCGATTTTCTAGAGGAGGACATTCCTCCTCTTGAACTTTCTGTGACAATTGCAGAGAAGGAATAAATACATGTGGAGGGAGGATGGATTCTCTTCCATAAATGAGGAAGAAAGGAGAATTACCAATGGAGGATTTTGGAGTTACCCTATCAACCCAAAGTGCTTTGTACAATGCATTGTGCCAATTCTTATGGTTTTCTGACACTATCTTTTTTATAATCTTGATCAGATTCTTATTTGTTGAATCGACCAAATCATTTCCTTGAGGGTAATATCTGGCAGAGTACTTTATTTTAATCCCTTTTTCTAGAGCGAAAACATTCATATCTAGGGAAGAAAAATAAGAAGCATTGTCAAAAACCAGAGATTCAGGAATTCTGAATCCAATGATAATATGGGAGTTTAGAAATGACACTACCTGATTTGTATTGACCACTTTTAAAGGTAAAGATTCAGACCATCTCGTAAAATAGTATGTTTCCATGAGAATATACTTATACTTCTTTGAGGAAGGGGGATTGATTGGTCCTATAATATCTAAGCCCCACTGCTGAAAAGGTCTGTCTACCATAACATAATGCAAAGGAAAATATTATTTCTTCACCCATCCGACAACCTTTTGAAAGATTATACACTTGCGGGACAGAGTATGAGCATATTTAAACAAGGTAGGACAATAGTAGCCAGTCCTTAATACTTTGTGGGCAGTTTTATCTCCAACAAAATGACCCCTGAAATCACCGGAATGAAGTTCAGCCAACACCCTTTCAGCTTCCTCTTTTTCTAAACAATGCAGAAAAACATCGTCAAAGTTCTTTCGAAATAATATATCATTAATTAATTGGAAAGATGTAGATTTAAGCCTTAGTGCTCTTATGTTTTTTGGATCAAGATTATGAGGAGCAATTTCATGCAGCAAATAAAATTTGATATTCTCATACTAGGAATTGGGCAAGGTTTGTGCACAACTGATTTTTTTTCGTTATGTTGATTTACAGTTGATGTATTTATTTTATTTTCTGACTTTTCAACTGAATCAACTACCAATTTACAAAGGCCTTGACCTCTAACGATTTGTGCAGGTACTATTTCGAGGTCATATTCCTGAAGTGATGTCATCCAATTTTCTCTTTTCTCTACCAGCTCTTTCTTCACTAACATATTTCCCACAGAAGCGTAAGGAACAACAATTTTTGTTCTGGATTTTAACAGGTAAGACATGAAATGTTTAATGAATTTAAAAAAAATGTACGCCTGTTGATACACCATGGGATAATTTAGTTCTACTCCTTTAAAGGCAGAGCTCATAAATGAGATGGGTATCTCATTTCTTTCAACATTTTTCTGTGTGATTACTATTGGATTACTAAGAGGGGGGGTGAATCAGTAATAGTGTAATTATAATAATTTTCTTCAAATTTTATATCAATGTAGAATTATTATCCAATAATGAGCAGTAAGAAATAAACAATCACACACATACACAGTACACCAGTGTTTTATGTGGAAACCCAAATCGGGA
>JZKD02S1883649.1:149011-194567 GCA_000966675.3 Picea glauca
GGGTTAACCCACTTCTAATTTATCCATTAAATTTATTATTTAAATAATTTATTTTGTATTCACTTTGAATTATAGTACACTCATCACTTCACTTTATTATTTACGTTCTAAAATCCCTTAAACCACTTTGACTACTTTGACCTTTTGGGGCTTCTAGATGACATGTGAGGGTCCTCCAACTTCGTAACGCCATAACTCTCAAACCGTGAGGAGTTATGTGACATTCCACATACCACCGAAAATGGAATGATAAGAACTATCCATCTAGGATAGTTTCCATGACAAATTCACTGTCCTTCATCTCATTATTCCACAATTAAGCATGGGTTCTCTTACTCCGCAAAGCGTCTTCCCATGAGGGATTTCACCATAAGGGGACCACTTTGGAGTTCATCCATATTTACTTCTTATCAACCATGAAAAAACAATAATGATTCATATTTACATCAAGCAATATTTGTTCCATTACCCAAACCTTTTTGCTATGGGGATTTCTTCAAGGGTTGACATCAATGACAACCAACCTTAATCAACAATTACAACAGCATAAGACCCGTTAGATGCAAAAGTATATAATGTAAAATCCTAGGAAAAATCAGGGATCATCAAGGAAGGTGCCTTGATTATGGATTTTCTGATAGAATCGAAAGCTTCAATCTCTTATGATCTCGATCTGTATAAAACATCCTTTTTAATCAGGTTTTGTAGAGGTCTAACCATTTCAGAAAAACTCAGGACAAATCGTCTGACAAAAATAATTTTACTCAAAAAGGATTGCATGGCCTTTTTGGAAGAAGGGGGGGAAGTTTGGCAATGGCTTGGGTTCTTTTAGGATCAATTATCATTCCATATTTAGAAACTATAAACCCAAGCAATTTCCCTTGTTCTATTGCGAAGACTGATTTTTTAGGATTGAGCGAAATGTTGAACTTGCAACATCGTTATAACATAGCCCTAAGATGATATAGGTGGTATTTATTGTTCTTGGAAAAGACAGTGACATTTTCTAGATAGACCACTACTGACTGATTAATAAGGCCACATAAAGTAATGTCCATTTCTCTCTGGAAAGTGGCACCGACATTTATCAATCCAAAAGGAATTTTCCTGTAGGCGTAGGTGCCCCATGAGGTATGAAAAGTGGTTTTTAGCTGATCTAAAGGAGACATAAGGACCTGGTTATATCCTGAGAAACCATATAATAAATATAGTCTTTCAGAACTAGATACTTATTGTAGAATTTGTTTCATTAGAGGGATGGGATAATTGTATTTATCATAGGCTCGGTTTAAATTGCGAAAGTCAACACAAAGTCAAATTTATCTACTCTTATTCCTTACTGGGACTAGGTTGGATACTCATTGAGTATTCTGGACTCGAAAAATGATCTTGGCAGTAAGTAACTTATTTAGTTCCTTTTTTACAGTAAATTCTACTTTTGGATGCATTTTCCTCTATTTTTGTTGAAAAGGTTTGGCTTGGGGTTTCATAGGAATTACATGTTGTATTATGTTTGGGTCAAAAGTATTTAAATCGTCATATGTCCAAGCAAATACATCTTTAAATTCTTTGAATTTTTTTATAAAAACAAGCTTTTCTTGTTCAAAACACCCTTTTCCTAGATTGATATTTTGAGAACTATCTTGCGTTCCTAAATTTACAGTTTCGTACAACAAAGAGGAACTGTTTGTTTTGCAATTGACTACCCCTCTAAACTTTTCATGTAGGTCATAAAATTTATCTAATCTAACAACATATTTGGGGATAGAGTTTACCATCTCGGATGATGATTCTGGAGATCGAGGATCAAATATTACGGCGAAATCTCAGAGGTTTTCGTCATGAGTCCTTTCATCGATTATTGCATCTTGGAAGGTGTCATCCATATGAAAAAAAATGATGATCTATTGATCGTCATCGAATACTCACCATCTTTTGATGTTGTCAAGAATCAATGAACTAAATAACAATTCGACCGAGAATGTGTTAGGAGAAAGACCTTCAACAGGCACATGACAATGATAGATCTAGCAAATCAACTTCTGAATTAGAAGAAACATTAGCTAGCAAATCAACTTCTGAATTACTTGTCCTAGAAATGGAATTTATATTAAATGATAGAAATTTGTGCATTAAAACCCATGCCTTGGTTTGTTAACTCTTCAAATGCGGTGATAAACAATGTATTGCATTTCTTACCTGTTTGACTACGATTTCCGAGTCACCGAATACTACCAATTTTTGCACGTCCATATCCAGTGCCTTCCTTAGTCCCTGAAGAAGTGCTTCGTATTATGTCGTGTTGTTAGTACATTCAAACTCCAATCGAAAAGAAATAAATGTTTTATTACTTGTTGGATCGATAAGCACACAACCAACACCTGCCCCTTCCCAAGATTTGGATCCATCAAAATACAAGAACCAGATTTGTTCGTCATTAGCAATGTTTGGTGTACTTGGCAAAGTTGTTGCCTGAGTATAGGCTGTTACTTCAGATTGTTGTTCTGGGTTGGTGATAGAGGATATTTCAGTCTTAAAATTACCCAAAAAAGTATTCATATCCTACGTCTCAATCAAATTTTCACCAGTAATAAAAGGTTCATTTGGGTCATTTAGATTTGTCATAGTGCACTTGACGTAACATTACCTGTTTATTATGATCTTGTTGGGATGTCCATTTTCTAGTAGCCATAAATGAGACCAGTCTGTAGAAAAATAGCCATGTAACGTTTCTGACCAATCTCTACTAAAAAATAGACCATATACTTCAGGAATGTCGACAACAATAATATCAACCTGGTGAACCTTGGGATTGGATGATAATCTTATCAACACGTTTTTAAGTTCACCAATAACTTTGACATTAGTTCGATCTAATTGAATGATCTTTAAATCATAAGGTTTTACCTCAGCATTAATTTTCTGGCACACAGACAAAGGCATCACATTTGACAATGCGTCAGAATCAACCATGCAGTTATGTACATTCCTATTAAAAATTTTGAAAGTTAATAAAAAAGGAGACACATTTTTTCGTGCAGAAACAATAGAATTATGTTGATTTTTTATGGTTGTACCTGAAACAGTTTTATCTAAGTTTCCTACAGTCTTTTCTGATGTGTCCCTTTTATCCTGGTTTTTAGATGACTTTTTACCTGGGATATCTTTAGCTTTGTTTAAGTTAGTTTTTGCTGATTTTTTGATGATAATATCATTATTTTTATTATTTTCAGCAGTGCTTTGGAACATTTTCTGTAGGATAAGTGGGAATTTCAACAATTCAAAAACTGAAATATTTTCCCTTAATTTTTTTAAGATCTTCAACTAAATCATACTCTAAAACTGGGGCAACAGGGTTTTGTCTCATTTCAGTTTGCTTTGGCTATTTTGAAACCACATTTTTACTTGTTTCAGGTGAAGGCTTGTTTTGTGTTTTACTTCTAGTGTTATAGGGATGGACAGTTTCAAAGTTTGCTTGAAAGATGATGTCCGACAAGTGCCCAAAAATGGGCGAAGAGGAATCCACCTCATCAGGTGTTTCTTCCTCACATATATCATCATGATTCTCAGGAGGAACAGAAACAAAATTGTCATGTGCTTCCAATATTGTTTGCAAAGCATATTGTAGACCTTCAAAGTTTAGACCTTCAGTGGTTGGGTTTGGCCGGTTTGGAGGAAAAGGTTTTCTAAAAGGTGGTCTGAAACCTACTTTACTTGTAGATGCCTCCTCAACTGATATTTTCAAGTCAACGACTTGATTGTATAATTTCTAGAAAGCTTTCTGCAAACTCTCCAAGTTTAATGTTTCTTGTTGATTTTTATCTTGAGGAGGCTTAGTGAGAATTTCTATTTTATTTTTAGAATATGAAGTTGTTTCAGCCTCACTACTTAGATTATCTTTTAAGAACAGAATGTCTTTCTTAATATGGTTTGCCTCCTCAAAGGCTTCTAATAATGTATTCTTTTTGGGCCTTTTAACCCATATGGCTATGTTGTTATGCAAGGCCTTAGTATAATATGAAACAATCAAGTTTTCTCCAGGCATCGAATCTACAGGGATTTTGTTTTTCAGTGTTAGGAATATTTGGTTAAAGTCTTTAACTTTTTCTTTAGGTTTCATCTTCAAACTAGAGAGCTCCATTACCAAGACTTCTGGAGATTTATCATCTCCGAATTTTTCTAGAAAAAAAGTTTCAAACTTGTCCCAAGAGATGATGGTCTGAGGTTGTTGCACAAAATACGAGGTTGAGTCATTCCCCTCAAAAGTGTAATGGAATAATCTGCACATGACATATTCATGTTCGACACTCCGGAGTCTAACAGCTAGCATAAATTTCTTGATGTGATCCTCAGCTGATTGCTTCGAATCCGGATCAAATTTGGGCAGCCATTTATCTGGATGTTTAGGAAATGGGTGTTGGGGTCCAAGTACAGCCACAACATATTTATCGAGCCAAGGTTTGGCGAGATTATTTTGGTTTTCCATGGGAGTTGGTGGAGTCGAAGGTTGAGATGGTTCAGATGAAGAACTACCTTTGTCTGAGGATTCCCCTCCCGAAGAAGGTGGAGAAGAACCAGGTGGGGATGGTGGGATACCAAATCCTCCAACACCAAGGATAAGTGCTTCAATAGGATTGGTAATATTACAACCCAAAGGGTTTCCAGGAAGACCAATGTCTTGAGGTTGTTCTTGGAGATTTGTAAAATCAAGGGGTTGATTAAGTTGTCTACCAGGTTGTATGATTCGGGATAAATCACTTTGAGTTCTTATGATCGAATGGAAAACAATTTCTTGGACGTCAATCCCTTAAGGAACTGGTGTCATTGGTTCAACGAGAATGTCAGGGGTAGTGTTTGAGGTAGTAGTTGGGTCAAGTGTAGCGTTATTTTCTGAGAGACTATGCGTTATGACAGGAGAACAATTGTTTGGGGGAGTCTTACGACCTTCACGTGCCATCAATGAATTTCAGGCCCTCCTTCTAACACCATTTGTTGACAGGCGTTAATGACACACCGTCAACAGGAAGGATAGATCCAGATTGGGTTTGTCTATTTAACCCAAGCCGTTTGGTATGACCTAACTTGACGAGTTTAATGGCTCTATTAGCCAACTAGGATCTTAAAAGAAATGAAAGGAAATAAACTAATCTAAATATATGATTCTAACAATCGACATACCAATTACAAAATGTTGAGCTAATAGTGTTAATATACAATTATTATATACAATTTACAAGGTTTAAATAAAAACTTGTGAAATAATTGTTTGAAATAATGTTTCTAAACAAGATCAAATAGAAGAAAAAAAAAATTGATGTTTAAAAATATTAAACTAATAAACACTGAGTGAATACGATTGTAACGATGACACGAAAATAGACAAATCTAATTAATGCAATCATCCTTTCATTCATATATAAAAAAAAAAAAAAAAAAAAAAAAACGATACATTTACTAACCTCTAACTGATCAACAATAAAATAAGTTCCTCTCTCTGCATTGTATGAGCTCATGCTTGTCCAGTATTTAGTGGAAACCTATGAAAGAGACAATCATAGTAATTCCTAAAGAAATTCAAGGAAGTATTTCGTATTTTGGAGTGAATTTATAACAACAGAAAGATAAATAATTAAATATCCTGTGACTTCAAGATAACCAATAGATGAGGATGAAAGATATCTCAATCCTGGGAAATGATGTTATCAACCATTTAACATCAGAAGTAAACTCCAAAATAACTAAATAGTTGATCGATCACAAGTACAAACTAAACCAACAGATCATGGACAACATTTAAATAATCAATGGTATGAATTATCATGTGAAGACAAGACTAAAGATAAATCAACACAAGTAATATTTCATAACATACAAATTATAGGAGAATACAATGAAACAAGCATTGCACAGTTTACATAGGTCTAAAGCCAACAACAAACTTCTTTCCCATATCACTTCCAAAATTATATTTCCATACTGCGATCCAAAAAAACCATCCTTCAACACTAAGAAACAAAAGCTATTTAAACATGTCTTGGATCAGTGATCCTTATCATACAAGATAGAGGATGATCCCTGAAAATAAGTTTGTTTTACAAAAATAGAATAACAAAAGGAATACTCCTATAGGAGTCCTTACATAAAAAATAATTACATTAATGACATTGTTTTTTCAAAAATGGGAAATTACTAAACTATTGAATTCTTAATCCATGATTCATTTTCCTTAAACATAGCATCATAAACTGTTTCTTACCTGAAAAGATAAAATGAAATCAAAGTTTAGATAATAATAGAAATAAATCATTTTAAATAGACTGGCTACAAAATCTTTCGATTATGTAGCTAGTCTCAAAATAAAAACAAAATCAGAAGTGAATCTATTTATTGTTTCTCAAACATAATAAAATCACAAAAATCAAAACAAATATTCACCATTTCAGAGATTTGATAGAGAATCATCTAATAAGTCTGAATTTATAATGGTGTTAAAATTTGTTGAGTTTTTAATAATCACATTACCATCCCACTTAATCCTCTTGTTTTCTTTGTGAGCGTTCGATCGAACACAGGCTTTCAACTCATCATTACCAATCTCGAGCAACGATTTTCGTGATACCATTTGATTTAATTGTGCTTGGAGAAAGGGGATATCCCTGTAATATCTCTCAACCCAATCAAGACAATATTCACAATGAACTGGTTCTAAGGTAGGCAAAGGTAGAGCCAGTTTTGCAGAGGGCAATTTAGTCTTTTTCTGTAATTTTCTTCAAATTGTGTTGTATACCAAAGAAACCCTCTTGGTTCTTAAGGAGCGGTGGGATATTAGAAATGAAATCGAACTGTATTGCATCAGTATTGATATCGTTACCTCGAATCTAGTCATCTACATCTTCTTGAGCAATAAAATTATCGATGTCATCCTCAAAAAAATGATCATCAACCTTGATCACAGGGATCGAGGTGTGATGATCACGCTGTCGATTTCTCAAATTTCTAGATATGAGTCAGCTTGGTCTCTTGTTTGTAAAATTCACATCTGGGTTACTTTTTTTCTTATACTTGCTTTGATTATTGACAATTGATTTGTTTAAAACAATCTAAATTGACTCATGAGTAGGAACAATAGGAATCTTGTCTTTTAACACATCTAAAAATTATTCAAAAGACTTTATGGGAATGAAATCGCATCGCAGATTCTTTCTCGATGACTTATGGATAGAAATAGAGGTTTGATATGTGGACGCATGGTCTTCTTGCAGATTAACACATAGGTTTTCGATAGTAGGGTTAGATTGACAGGGACTGGGGTTTTCATTGAGATGGGAGGTGATTCTATTTCATTTTTAGGTAGGGAAAAATTATTTCTAAACAAGAAATTTCCCCAACTATCCCCGGTCTTAGACAGATATGAAACCACAAAGATTCAGATAAGTCCATGGTGAAACAAGCTTGCTGTGGTTTTAATTTCTGCCTCTGATAGAACTTGTCATTTTCTGTAAGCTCCTATGCAGATAAAAAGACACATTCAACTTGAAAGCTATAAAAAACATGAGCAAGAGGACATGATACAAGAATACCAGGCCATATCTACCTTCACAGGTAATAAATTGCTTCATCATTAAGAGTAAGCCATGCCATCAGGGTTTGAAAAGAGAAATTGGTGTACGTTTTGGAAAACAAAACGATTTCTTGGAGGCCATGAGTAAATGCCAAGGCACCCCTTCGATTTTGGTGGTTTTAAACCATCGATCTCCCTCTTGGGATAGTCCTATAGCTTCTGCGATGGAACCCTCGCTCACCTCTAGCTGCAAATCCCCAATCTTATCCTTGGTTCCATCAAATGTTTGAGAAAAATATTGGGCCACAACGAGGTTGAAACCCTCAAACCATCTGATGAAACCATCCCATCCATACGTGACAATGTCATCCACGACATCATCATGAGATAGGAGATCTTGTGAACCATTGGGATCGATTCTCACCACGGGAACCATTTATAGGTTCACATAGAAACAATAGGGGAAGCGAGAGGGGGGTTGTGTTCTCCACCACACGAAAAGTATAAAGAGGTTTGCATAATCGGGAGGAACCTGATACCTAAGGATTCGGGAGGATACCATAACAAACATTTGGAGCTCTGAGTGGGTAGTAACCAGAGGACGCACAGGACATGAAACCACTTTGAGAAATGAATGCCAAACCCAAAGCACCACAACTTACCTCTTGCAACAATGAATGCAGGCCCGAGCTATGCAGGACGAAGGGATGATGTTTGAAGGTAAGTGTGTCAGTCCTTTACCAGGATGACAAGGTCATGATACAACTGGTAGGAGTAGGATTCATATTTCAAATTAACCC
Source organism: Picea glauca (assembly GCA_000966675.3). NCBI lineage: Eukaryota > Viridiplantae > Streptophyta > Pinopsida > Pinales > Pinaceae > Picea > Picea glauca. The sequence goes on from JZKD02S1883649.1 coordinate 157,373, forward strand.
AAAGTTCTTCTAGTTTCGCAATCAAGCATATGTCAAATGTAAAAACCATATAATCAAAGATAGAAATGACTAAGTCATATCTCCCAAGGTGGATAACTCAAGTGTTATGGTAATGGATCAACAAATGAAAATGATAGGCTTACAAACTTTAAGGTTTATAAAAATATAGATGCCCTTTAGGTGTAATCCCATTTGTAAAAGGAAAAATCCACAAACTGTATGATGACCACTCAAACCAAATTTTGTTTTAATTTCATGCTTTCAGTAATGAAATTAAACAAAACAAATGATAGATTAAAAACGATGAACTCTCACACACAATTAGGCCAATGAATCTTCTCAAAACCAAAGATAGAAAAGTTTGTAAGGAGAAGGAGGTAGCTATAGAAAAATTTATCCCTTGGCAATGACATTTTACCATGAAAAAATTTGACAAGAATTGTTGGTTGCTAACACGTCCCAGACCGACTTATTATGGGATAAATCTACTTTCAGACTATCCTGCAAGGCTATAACACCATGCTAGTCAAGGACAAGAGGCAGGATTTCACACCCTACGGTTTCCATGTGGGGTTTTATCTGGTAAAGGACACTGCTCAAGCCAAGAAATAAGGGATAAGCCAACTTCAATTCAGGTTCCCGACATGAGGATTCCACAAGAACAACCCTAAAGGCCTGGTCCTCCAACATGCTTCACAAGTATCATCTTGTTGGCCATACGCGCATGATAAATTTGAGGATGAAATTTTCATAGAGTGCGCTCAAGACTGGGAAGAGTTAGTATAGAGGATGGCCAACCTAAATATGACCAGGTTCAAGACCATGAGCATGGATGAAAAAGTGGAGACAATAGAGAACTCAGCTCAAGAGGCCTTGAGATTTCAAGAAGAGATCAGAGCGACAGAGACTACTTAGGCACAAAGAAGATGATTTTTCTTGCTAGAAGGGGCACATAGAATCATCGATTAGTTACATAATGACCCCGACCTTGTAGAAATGTAGAGGATTCATGTTGATGACCCAATTGAAAGTAGAGGAGATCCAAGTGGCCTAGAGCCAATACAACTTGAAGAAATCATCGGGCGAGAAAACCCTGAAGTTCCACCACCACAAATCAGATCACCAGGGGGGATTTTAACTCAGCATGAGATAGAAAGGACACCAGGTAGGATAAGTGTACTAAACCTCTTGTTTGATTTAATAACTATCTATGATGACAAGGAGAGTTTAGAGGTTTCCCTGAAGACTCTGGTGTAGATTACAGAGGAAAAGGAACCCAGGAAGGCATCTTCCCCAGGTCTTGATGCTTCAATTTAAAACCTTCCATAGAGAGACCATGAGGTAGAAAGTTCCTTAGAAACTAAGCTACTTGACTTTCTGTGAACCCCAATAGACAGTTCGAGGGATGAGCTAGGATCGGTTGACCAGAAAGAGGAAATTCCGCAGCAAGAAATTGACACTTCGATAACCGATTACCAAGTAAGTACCGAACCTACCCCTGGTTCTTCAATTTCAGTCAATACATCATCGGTTTATGAGCAACAAATGGAGGCCGAATCATCGGGACATATGCAATAATTTTAGGAACCTATCCTAGAATAGGTACACACAGTCAAGAACCTGGGAAATACTCTAACATGGGGTGAACAACAAATCCCCGAACTTGTTGATGAGGTTGTTGATATACAAGCGATCGCCTATGACCAAAAGATAAAATCCATCATGAAGAGAACCACTAAGAAGAGGAGGCTTACGTTGGATAGTTCGATTCTCGTCACCACGGAGGAGAATTTTCTCAGCATAGAACATGCCAAGATGTCTGAGCTTATTGGTGCAGGGATGGCTATCATAGATGCCACATTTGATAGATCAAGAAGGGATGAAAAGGAGCTGGCCACTACACTTAAGGAGTTGGAGCATCTGTGGCATTTGTAAAAATACTATCAAGACTCCACACAGTCCACGATGTTCTTGAGAAGTGAGTTTCAAGATTCTTATGACCAATTCATGAATGAACGACATTGTTTAACTATAGGTATAACTGATTTCCAAGAAGACACCCTTATGGCACTAGAAAACTGCAAGGACATGGAAAGGTGGTATGAGAAGGCTCACCAGCCAGTACAAAGGATTGATTACATCAACGCGGTTCAAAAGGGACGAGACAGCGAAGAGAACGACATTCAGGTTTTGAGGGACAACAACATAGATTGGATTAGGAAAGTGACCGAATACTGAGAGATTCACCAGAAATGGGTCGATTGTGAAAAGAGTTGGGAAAAGGTTAATCGGGAGATGAAAGACATCGGCCTCCTGGAATTCGGTTCAACCAAGGACTTTGTCGACCTGCATGACATAGTCATGCAAAATGCATAATAAGACTCGGCATGGACAACAGAGATAGAAAAGGTGGTGAGCATGGCATCAGGTCAAGTACAACAATTCATAGAGCGTCCGGTCAAGGCTCGAGCAATTTTACAGCGGTTAAATGTCAAAATAGTTAAGTACCGAGCACGAGCAGTAGAAGTGAAAGAAATACTTTCAACCCCGATGGACCAACATAGGTTCCCATATGCCAACACATGTGAGGAACTCTTCGTCAAATGGTCGGAGTATGAGAAGAGTCATCCACTTCAGTAAAACTATTTGATGATTCTTAGAAGACAGAGAAATGAAAGCGCCATGTGACGATATTTTGTTTTACTTAGCTTTCACTTGTAATAGCTATTTTTAGTTAATGATTCATTATAAATAAGAGGATTGACCTTTTAGCAAAGGTCAATGGTTTGGGCAAAGACCCTCATTTTTTGAATTCTAAAGAACTATTTCCGAACTACCTTAATTGAGAAGTCTTGTTTAGGACCAGAGACAAACTTATGTTTTTCATCAAAGGCATGTGTGATTGGATTTGAGGAGTAATTACTTCCGACTCTATTTCATGAATGGATGTTGTAATGAGTAAGAGTTTCTGAATCTATTGATAAGTTAGTTGTTTCAATATTTTTTGTAGTTCTTGTTTCTAATGATGAAAGTAAATCATTGTGTTAATGTGTCATTAATGCTAGAGCTAAGGAAACTATTTTTCTTTCCACAATTTTATTGCATGCTTGTTTTCTTTCGATAATTGTATCTTAGTCAATCATTGAAATATCAAAAAGTTAACGTATTGGTACTAGGCTTGTCATAGGTGTGAATATCTTTGTCTGCATGCTTGAGCACAAGGGTTATCTGAAGCTCAACCTTCTTCAGTAGTTAAAAACCCACCTTTTACTAGCTGGTTTATACCAGCACACATATTTTTATTAGACCCATCTAATAAAAGAAAATACAAAAAGAGAACGCTTAAATTGAAGGAGGAACTTTCATAAGAAGACATCCTGTAAATCACTATGTAAAGCCCATCAATAAATTGGTTGGATCGAAAGATCTGGAGAAACATTCCACCATCAAACGCTTTAGAGTCTAATTGGGCCTCCATGGTGGGTTTGGTTCCTGTTGTTGAGTTAAAGGGATTTAGGACCCCTCAATAAGATACACGGATGCTTGAAGCATCTGAACAGCCAGAAGCCCAAAGGAAGAGAACAACAAAGCAATCAAGTGGCACCAAAAAGAAAGCAAAGGCCCATAGGAAAAAAAATGGAAATGTCACTGACAAAAGATGACGTAGAGATGATAGGCATGACCGTAGAATATCGATTGTCAAAAGTATGGAAAAATGTGGAAAACCATCGAGCTTCAATTTTGGAACAGGTACAACAGGTAAAAATTGTGCTAGAACAGTTGAGGATCAATGCGGAACAACAACAAAAGGAGAAATTGGCACCAGTAAGATAAAGAACACCTATCCGAGAGACAGTACAAATCACAGCGCAGGGAAGTGATAACTTTGTCATAACACCAGATATGTTGTTCATTGATGGAAAACAACGCAGAAGCTCGTGAAGGATATCGAAAAGTTGGATTTGGCATTTCCCAAGATACCAACAAAGGCGTTGTATAAGTTATAGGTTAGTGTTGTGCAGAAGATTCAGTCTATAGCAAGGTCTAACGCGATGAATCTACAAATAGTGCAGGAAGAAAATATGGTACTGAAGGAATCCACCAGCTAGGAAGGGCAGAAGAAAGAGATAGCATAGAAAAAATTGGACTAGAAGGAGACCCAGATAAACACAATCTTTCAATCCATATCAGATGACACAATATCAGAGGAAGCATCTTCGAAGGAAAAGATAACAAAGATAACGTAGAATCTGCAACAATATCAAGAGAATATCAAGGAACTAGAGGAACGCGCAGTACCTATGACTCCCCCAACAGTCTGAGCACAAAGAGAGAAAAACACAACATTAGTTGTAGAAAATATTGCATAGAACATACACAGAGTGGTAGAACTGCTGGAAAAGAGCGGCCAGCTATGGATCTAGCTACTAGAGGATGGGAGCCTACAAGAGCTGCAAGGAAAGGAAGATAAATTGTATGCAACAATGGAATATGTCAAGCAATGACAGAGGACAATGTCACTTCCAGAGAAGATTAATACGGCCGTAGAAATGAAGAACCTTCAGGAAGAAGAAAAAGCGGTGCAGGCACAGAAGATCGCATGGTAGGCTCAGTTGGATCCCCTATAGGAAAAGGAATAACAATTGGTTAAGGAAATCGATGCAGCGAAATAATTCCTAGAACAAATAGGCTTGGAGGGGGGAAAGATCTAACGACTTCCAATCAGTGAGTAGGTGGTCAAAGCCATGATAGCAAAGAGAAACCAGGATCAGGAGTAGTGCCAACGAATAGTATTTATGTATGAAGCACTGGCACAATCACTAGCAGACACTGGAGTTAAGCAGTGACTTGGGATGAGTCACAATGTCAGTGTTGGGGACCTGTTGGACGCAGACCAGTTTTGATGTAAAAGCATGATGTGGGAGGAGGATGCACACGCATAATAAGCAACACGTGTAAGGAAGACATGCATGCAGGAAAAGAAGCACATGCAAAACAGATGTGCATGCAGAGGAGGAAGGCATGCAAGGCACCTATGTAATAAGACCTATAAATGTGTTGAACCTGCACATAATAGATATAGATGAACAATAATACACACACTTGCAGAGAGAAGTGGAGAAAGAAGAAGAAGGAGAGAAAGAATGGAAGAATTCTCATTAACTATATTCCACACTCAAAGAGTGAATAATTTACAATATATATAGAATAAATGAGTAACTAATGAGCCATAGTGGTGGTTTAGATTGATTTGGACACACACCAACAGTTACAAGAGTAAACTGCCACCTAGTCTAGTCTCTTAGGAAGTTACATGAGTGAACTGTGACCTAGTTGAGTTAACTAGTCAACTAATCTTCAATTAACTGACCGAACAAAGAGTAGTGAGTTGGTGATGATCCCAATGTTGCATGGTGACAAAACTAATGCAACATCTAAACTCAACTCAACTAGTCAAACTGAAGTGTCAACTGAAAGAGAATATTCTCCAGGTGGAATAATCTCCCCTAAAATATAGGAGACTAGATAATGACTAATTATGACTAATAAACAAGGAATAACCTTAGGAAAAATAAATCCTAGGTGTGTGAAGTAACTCCAACACCCCCCCTAAACATCACTATGGTGAAAATAAAGAATGGGTCCCGGCTAGGAGGCCATGTTAGGTACCCAAATACAAAAGATACACTGAACTAAATGAGGAAAGAGGGAAAACCTCATGGGAACAAAACCCCCCCTCAAATTACAATGCATAAAATAAAAAATGATACGGAACAAAAGGCAGTTGCTAAGCAACCATGTCCTTCACTCCAAGAAGACCTCACAACTGTGCAAGTTTGTGCTCTTTGAAGATTTTGTTGAATATGTAGATGTCTGCATGGATCTAATGAAGTATATGCATCATTGATAGTTCCACACATATCCACTTTATCTTCTTGTAATGAATAATATCCAAATAAAGTTTGGATGAAACTTTGAAAAACATACGACCATTTCTAGAAAAATGCTGAAATTTTGTTGATTTTAAAACGATCATAACTCCACTTTCCAGACTCCGTTTCGGATGATTTGTTTTTTGAAATTGGATATTTTCCCAAGAGGAATTCAAATATCCAATTTGTTTCTTCAATTTTTTCTCATAAAATATCATAATGGAGTCTGATGTGTGCGTCTCTCTTTTTGTCTCTTGAGATGCATGCATGGTGGATGCAAAAGTGTCTGCATGTGACTCCTGAGATGCATGCCATATATCTTCCACATGAATTTTAGAAAACAAATCTGAAATGGAGTAGACATCATCTTCAATTAATGGAATACAAATTTCTACAAATACTTTTGTAGAAGACTCTTCATAATAAGAGGCTTGATCTTCTGATGGCTTCTCTTCTGGCTCTATCTTTCCAATCTCCTACATGAAATATTCACAATATTCTTTATTTCCAAATAGAACCTCCAATATGGTCCATAATTCATTTGGAGTTGATTCTTGTGAGTCATCATATACTTGATGGATAATTTCAAGAGAAATAAAATAGAGGATACATCCTATGGCCATATCTTGTATATTGAGAAAATCATTTTTCTCATCGGCAGAATCAAGATCTACTTCCATTTCCATGGTTATTTGGTATAAGCCTTTGCATCTAAGCAGAAGCAAATTTTTTGGCTTCCATTCCAAATAGTTATGAGGCATGAGAAGTATTTCCGGCGAACAATCCATCTTTTTGTTGTCTTCAATCTTTTGTACCTGTAAAAAATAATTTGGTGTAGCTTTTCTTAGCAGTCCATCAGCTCTTATACCATGTAAATGTGTTGAACCTACACAAAATATATCTAGCTAAACAATAATACAAACATTTGCAGAGAGAATTGGAGAAAGAAGAAGAAGGAGAGAAAGAATGGAAGAATTCTCATTAATCATATTCCACACTCAAAGAGTGAATAATTTACAATATATATAGAATAAATGAGTAACTAGTGATCCATAGTGGTGGTCTAGATTGATCTGAACACACACCAACAGTTACAAGAGTAAACTTCCACCCAGTCTAGTCTCTTAGGAAGTTATGGGAGTGAGTTGCCACCTAGCTGAGTTAACTAGTCAACTAGTCTTCAGTTATCTGACTGAACAAAGAGTAGTGAGTTGGTGATGATCCCAATGTTGCATGGTGACAAAACCAATGCAACATCTAAACTCAACTCAACTAGTCAAACTAAAGTGTCAACTGAAAGAGAATATTCTCCGGGTGAAATATTCTCCCCTAAAACATAGGAGACTGGATAATGACTAATTATGACTAATAAACAAGGAATAATCTTAGGAAAAATAAATCCTAGGTATGTGTGAAGTAATTCCAACAAGACCTAGCCATGATAGGGTTAGGGTTTTGGTAAGGATATGTAACGACCATTAAGCCAAGAACATGTATAACATGTAGGAGGTCTAGATCGGGGGTTCTCGGGGGTTGTTCTTGGTCTGAGGTTCAGAGTTGGATGTCATGTTGGGTTTTCATTGTTATCATAATTTTATTCCAATCTATGTTTGTAATTTTTTGAGCCGAGGAAAATAACAAAGGTAGATATTTAGGGTTAGATCACAGGCTCAGGAGCCTGGTGTGATCTAGTCTACCTCATTGTAGATATCGACCTGTTCTGATGGAGAATTGTAATCTGTGAGGAAATGTAGTTTTGGAACCATAATAATAAAAATGAAGAGCAACCAAATATTTGTGGACATATCCTAGGAGGGGTGAACCACAAAAGATCATGTGTTATGTGACTGGTTTTTATGTATCTCCTTTGATATTTATGAGTAAATGCTAGATATATGAATGAATGAAGTAGTTAGATATGATATTTTACATGCATGAGTAAGAATGATATATTCATCAAGATCAGTGAATGTTAGATTACATAAATGAAGACTACAAAGTTTAATTGCAGATCCCCACTCATTTCCCAGGCTGCAAGCACTTGAGCATTGCAGCCACCCATAAGAACTATCTCGAGTGAGACTGCGCAATGCATCCTGTGCGTTGTATTTCCTTCTGGTTTACCAAGAAGGTTGATAGTTTTAGGAGAGTTTTGTTGGAAACCAAGTGGACCTGAACCTAGGTTAGCCCAAGAAGGGTAGAAGGAGTGAACTATAAACCAACATATATGTAGTCTACTTTGGTACATAATAGCTACTACAAAAGGCTCATCTACAACTATGTGAATTCCTATAGTATTATGGGAATACTATAGGAATTTGCATAGTTGTATATGAAACTTCTACAACTACATATGAATACTATAGGAGTTCCTATAATATTAATCACAGAACAATTATAAAATTTGGGTATTGATGGTATTCTTTAGCTATGTGTGATGGAGCATTAAAGGAATGATATTCTATGGGAATGTCATCAAGGAGTTGCAAGAGGGAATGTTGGAGGAAAAGTAATAGATCACAAGATTGTCCAAGCTAGTCTTAGGTGGCCAACCATATTTAAGGGATCTAAGTAATATGCTAGAACTTATGATGTCTATCAAAAAGTAGGTAAACATTATAGGAGAGATGAACTACCCATGAATCCAGTAAGGGATCTACAACCTTTTGAGAAATGAGATATTGACTTTGTGGGATATATTAAACCTCATACTCTCCAATTCAAAATCTTGATATATCATTATTGCAACTAATTATCTCACTAAATGGGAAAAAATTTCACCTACATAGGATTTTATGATTGATAATGTAGCCAAATTTATTTTTGAGAATTTTATTAGAAGGTTTGGTTGCCCAAGGAATTTGACCAGTGACCAAGGTAGGAACTTATTGAACCCACTATAGCTACTTTGAGTAGGGAATTTTTTATCTAGCATCATAAAATTATCCCCTATCATCCTTAGGCTAATAAGACTAGAGAATATTTAATAATATTTTAGGGAAGGTTTGGACTAAATTTTGTTATGTAATAGAGATGGATGGGATGGGAGAATTCCTATAGTATTATGGGAATATAGGACCACTACCAAGAAATTACATAAGAAACCACCTTTTTAGTTGGTATATGGTCATGAGGATATTGTTCCTATAGAATTTTTCGTTCCTATCTCTATATTTCCCATGATACCCATATGATATATGAAGATCTAGTTGCAAAACAACTAGTTGAGTTAATGCAATTAAAATAATATTAGTTTATGGTTGATTTTCATCAATGTGCAGAGAAGGAAAGGTATAAAGCATAATGTGATCACTATATCAAGACCAAGTCGTTTTCCAAAGGATATTTATTCCTCTTATATGACAAAAAATATTTAAAGAATCTTGGAAAGCTACAAATGCACTACTTGGGACCATTTATAGTTGCATAAATTAGAGACTTGGGTGTAGTCCACTAGACCCAACTAGATGGTGTTCTTAAAACTAGATGGGTGAATGGCATTCACTTGAAGCCTTGCCTTTCTACTTCATGATGAAGTTTGATTTCGATCCTATAATAGGGATTTGTATGGGTTAGGACAATTTTTGTTTTTAGTTTCTCTTTGCTTTGCAAGTTTGATTCAAGTCAATGTGTTGTCTACTAGTAAGTCTTTGAGTCCTTGATAGATAGTGTTCTTAAACCTATATGGGTGAATGGAATTCACTTGAAGCCTTATCTTTCTACTTCATGATAAAGTTTGATTTAGATCCTATAATAGGGATTTGTATGGGTTAGGACAATTTTTGTTTTTAGTTTCTCTTTGCTTTGCAAGTTTGATTCAAGTCAGTGTGTTTTCTACTAGTAAGTCTTTGGGTCCTTGAGTGTTTGTTTATTTTCTTTAGTACTATTAATTCTATATGGTTAAGAGGACCAAAACTTTTGTTTATTGAGTCAATTCAATTTATCTATGTCAAGTCATGTTGAAGGTTGAGACTTGGTTGATATAATAGTGGCATTGCAATCATATCAGTTGCAAAACCATCGGGGTTCCTACAAATCATTGTTCTACCATTTGACTTAGTATGTTGGTGTTTTTATAGTCATGAAGGGTAAAGTGTATGTTATATTGTGTTGAGAGTGTTAAGCTCTAGACAAAGCCCCATGTTATGTATGAAACACCTTATTAATCCATGGATATTGTCAATCCCAATAGCAAAGAGCGATGAAGTCCAACTAAAAGAGGTGCAATCACAATAGATAGGTTGAACTCTTTACATGTAAAAATTAATGGAAGCTAGTAGGAAATGTTGAAACAATAATGCTCTATGTAATTTATAGAAGGTTAGAAAAAAAAGTTAGTCATTAAGAACACAATTTTTTTCTCATTAATACTAGAACTCTTTGAAATAAAAGATAAATCAAAAGGCTAAATTACTCTAAAATTACAGTTAAAATGCTCTATTCTTTAATCAATATTTCTAAATAGTCTATGAAATTGGATATGCATAAGCATTTTTCTATCAAGTTGCAACACTAATTAGTACAATGGTTCTACTTCATTACTAGTATCATGTTGGTATCACAATAAGCTCATAATGATTACCATAGTGTTACTTTTTCACACTTGTATTATCTAGCACACGCTAATTAATCTAGTAGTCAAGCATGCAAACAAACCTTCTCACAAAGAAGCACTAGTTGGTGATGGAATCCAACATTGCAGGATTGATGAGCGAAGGGGATGAGTTTCGGCGAGTGGGATAGTTACATTGACAACCTTCTTAACAAACTAACGCCCGGGTGCAAGTTACCTCATCGAGTAGTGGGAAACCCTCCAAGGAGTCCGAGGGAGTCTAGCCAACGTCGATCCCAGGTACAACACCACCTTCCCTGTGTTGTCAGCTTGGGTAGGAATTATAAAATATTATGGCCTCTATGGTACCACCTACTATACCAAAGCAGAGGGGGGACAATCAACAATCGACACCAAGACCAAAAAAGCAAGGTTGATTACTCTGTTGGCCCCAATGTGACCTCGTGCTTGACCCTTGGGTTAGAAGGGCTTCCCAAAGTCAGTGATATAAAAACTGGATTTCACTCCCTAACTCAAATATTTATGTTTGTTTAGCATCTTTGGAAAGTTATTCTCATAATCTTATTCCAAAGATCTACACCTAAGCTAAGATGGGTTTGAAGAGCCCTAGAAAAGTTGCTAGATAAATTTTAATTAGCGCTTGATTTTAGGTTGTTGTTACTCAAAGGAGTGCTTGTGAAACTGATGGAATTCCGACTAGACTCTTTAAACCATGCAAGAGGAAAATGAAATGCAAGAATTTCAACTTCGATGAAAACTAGATATGGGAAGGAGCAAGAGGTTTTAAGAAAATAAATAATTTCTTGATAGATTACTATGTGTGCACTGCTAATGAAAAAAAGTATGAGCTAATTATCCAGATAAATGGAAGCAAAATGACCCAAATATTAAAAATACCATGAAAATGTCACAGTTCACTAATTAGTACACCTATACAACATTGAAAAGAACAATGTGATAAAGAAAAAATGATACAAATCCTTGTTTCATAAGAGGAGTGTCACATAAGGATTTCAAATTTTTATGTTCTTTGGAAATTATTAACCTTTCCAAGACATAATAGGTGTAAACATGGTCATGACCTTAGTACCCAAGAAATATACCCTATTCAACCCATATATTCTCCCTACTCGTAGAGTATCCATTACCCATCCCATCTCACACCTTGAAAATTATGACTCTCATCCAAAAAATCTATTCACTAATTTAAGACCCAATATAAATTGTTGAACATCCACTGTAAGCTAAATCTCAAGAAAAACTCCTAGAACTACATGCTACAAATTTTCGGTAACAAATCTCAAGGTTTTTGGTAATTTTTGGTAACAAATTTCAAGTTTTTTGACAATTTTTACAACATATATTAGGAGTGAATATCCACCATTTAAGTCATTTATCTCAAGATCAAATACCCGAGATCAATTCTTGAAGGAATAACTCTCTTCAACAAATACCTACGAGTAGATCTCTTCTCCCTCTATTCTCTTCACCTAGCAAAGGACCGACTAGGGTTCATCTACCTACTCTGGAATCATAAGTAGGGTTTTCTTTTGTGCCTCATGTCCATCTACCCACATTCACTTGCTTGCATCCATGCAAAATCCTTTCTGTATCCCTTGCTTGGAGACATCAACTCAAACTAATCGAAGCTATTCAAACCCTTGAAAGCATTGAAGGAATTCCTACTTAGTTTTGAGTTAAAAAACCTCAGATCTAGAAAACCTTCCAGGCATTAGATTTGATTTAATTCCTACTTAGTTTTTAGTCATGCATTATTACAATGAAATGAAGGGAGGTATTGGGAAATTCAACAACTCACCATTTTTGGCCTCAATCTCTCTCTCTCGGTTCCCTCCACAAGCTATGCCTCCTTCCTAACCCTACCCTTGATCTCTCTCTCCCGGCCGGTCATGTGTGCCCTATCTCTCTGTCTCCAACTTCCTTCTCTCGGCATGTCCTACGTGCCCTAGCTCTCTATCTCTGGCTTCCTTCTCTAGCATGTATCTGACTATATTCCCTACTCATAGACTATGTTCACTGCTATGGTTTATGATTGGCTCTCTGAAATGTCTCATGAATGGGCACACGCAAGTGAAATACTGAGATTTCATTTTAGTATTCTTTTGTTATAGTTATTTTGTTTTGTTTTATTGTTTTATTATTATATATATATATATATATATATTCATTGTTTTGTTTATTTTTAGTTTTTTAGTTTTATTATATTTATATATTATAAATATATTAAGACAAGTGGATCCATGAAATAAGGCATCAAATATATGAAGAACACATGTGAAATGCCTTCAATGATCAACTAAATCCATAAAGAAAGGGGTGGCCCCTCATCAATCAATAAATAAGACCATCCCTTAACATGTATTCAAGGAGCGTGAGAGCTCCACATGGGATAATGAGTAATATCCAAATAAAACCTAAACAAGTGTGAAATCATCCCACAATTAGGCTAGGGCACAACTCCATGGCAAGCTCCTCCACCAAGTAATAGGGCATAAAAATATGTAGAAGAGGAAAATGCTCGACATGAGGGTGTAATATATGTCATAAAAAACCATAATATGTGTATGAATCCTCAACATGAGAAAGGGAATTCACCTCATGAACATCACACCATGCTAGACCATATCAACTTAAATGAATGTGAAATCAAGTGATATCAAAGGGAGAATTCCAAGAAAACAAAGATGCCAATACAATATTAGCTTTGCCAAAAAATTCTAGGGTGTTCCATAAAGGGAGTCATACATCAACATGATGTATCATCAACCATCCAATGATAATAGGGACTCCACAACCAAGTCTACTAGTATGAAAGGAAAGCAATCACCAAGACAACTAGAGCATCAACATCATCTAGTCATCCATGACTACATCACTAATAGTCTCATCAAATGCAATCAAAACCCCTAGGCCATCCAAATATCAACTTGTAAACCTACCTTAGTGATGAAAATCACAAGAGTAGTGAAAAAATACTAGTGTAAGCCTCATGTAAAATGAGGAGTAACACTTCCAACACAAACTCAATATTTTTGAACATAATCATAATTTCATTCTTCTTGCCAATGCCAATTTCTAGTAGGTTTGATTCCTAGATTGCAACCCCAATGGATGAATTATCAATAAATTGACTTCATTAACTCAAGTGGCTCTATTGTTGATTCTCTTGGTTAAAGTGGATTTAACCACTTTGTTTGATTATTGAATTACCAAGTCGAGTTGATGTAAACATGGATAAAGTTGTTGAGTATTCTATTGGAGCCAAATTCAACCTTAGTAGAGTTAATATCTATTATATAATCACATTTTATTACATTTAAAAACCATTTAAATTCTTAACTTCAATAAATTTCATCTAATATAATTGTGTTTGTGAAAACAAGTCTTTATAGAATGATTAAACTATTGTATTTTTGTATTTATAATATGCACTCAAATAGTAATCATAACAAAATTGCATGGTAACGAAGAATAAAAGAACAATCACATGAAATGATTGTATAATGACACTAGAAGTAGTGAAGTAGATATGAAACATAAAATTACTAATCCACTCTCATTTTATTTATCTAACATAATTGACCTCATATTTACACAAAATGATATCCCGACCACATTAAATGTTCATTATAGTCATAAACCTACCCTAAGCACATGTTGAGTGAGAAAACATGCTTTGACACAATTACATAATATAAAATCGTGGTGGGTACATATTGAAAGTTGTTCTCGCATTCAAGAAGAAAGATGAAATAAAAAAGCATGTACATGCTAAGTGACACTTTCATTTTGAGGGTTGATATGTCAATCGCATGATCTAATGACAACAAATTACCAAAGCTTATAGTTCAGCATGCCTATCAAGTGGCATGCAAATGAATGGTTGAAGGATATTGTTATTGGATCGTGTTATTGGATCTTTTCTGTTGAATGGATGCACACACTTGATTGTATACTTGGTAATACTTACACCACATCTGGATTCCATACACTAAGAAATCCACTCAATCTAACCCACATAGATTAAGAAGCACACTAAAAATCAGAATAAAATGTCTCACGCCAACTAAGTTAATGTTAATCACAATCACATTATCAATGTTCATTTAATCGTTAAACATTATTGAATCCTAATAGATTCACTTAACACTATCTAGTCCTTGGGTGTTGGTAGGTTAAACAAACCAATGAGAAAGGAACAAAAATCCATGGTGGTTGAAAGCCAAGTGGAGTTGTAAGCATGTATTCGACAAAAAATGAAAAATCCTTAGTAATGGTTGATCTAGGGTATGCATTCTAATACTCATTATAATGACCATATATTGGGGGTTTTTTGTGTTGTATAAATAAGTAGCCAAGCATGTGCTTCATTCTGGTGATAAATTTGAATAGGACATGGCATTGATGACCAAATAGAATTGGTCAACCATGATGATGAGAACACCCTGCTAAAGGATAATTCATTATATGAATCATTGATGTACATGATGTGCCACTTGGAAATGGTAGTATAAAATAAATCAACTAACACTTGGTTCCCTTAAATAATTTTTTCATTGTATTGTGCCAAATGCACCTTGACTAGTGAGGAGAACGAAGTGTGCCATGAAGCTCAATCGAGGAACTCACGTAATCTACATTCTACAATTGGAGGATGATGAATTTTTCTTGATTTTTTTTTATAGTAATATCACCTATTGATAGGTCCAAAGTTCAAGAACTCATTGCCTGGTAGAACCAAGCAAATCTTGTACTTGCAAGGCTTCATATATCGCCTAATGCAACATTTTTATGCAATGAATTATAATTTTCTAATATCGACATGCTATGACATGGTCTACATAAATATGTGAATCAACTAAGGCATGAGACTCTTTGAAAAAATTTCAATGTTGGCCCCATTCACATGTTAATATTGTTTCCCATCATGTACTTTATCCCTAGTACAATGTCTTTTAATAGTTGTTTCCTTTAAAATTTGACCGAGAAAATTAAAACTAAACGAGGATGAGATGGTTCGATATATAGAGTGGGTGTGTGAGTAATATTTGAGTTTGGAAACCCCTCCATATTGTCAAGGCATGCACACAATCTATCCATGTCAAATTTCAGTGCATATAGAAACATTTTGAAAGAATTTCAACGTTGGCCCCATTCACAGGTTATTGTTTGACATCATGTACAGATCTAGCACCAGTACAATGTATTTTAGTTGTTTCCTTTAAAATACAACTTAGATACATGTCCACACATATACTACTATTGCAAGGGCATGGCACAATAATCGCGTTGATAAAAGAAGTACTTGATTAATTGCATTACAAGCTTCAATTTATTTTATATCTTTGTATTTTTCTCTCATATAAGTACTCTTTTACTCCATAAAGATTAATATTAGTATGAAATCATTATTTAAATACGAAATCTCATCTATCACCTTCTTCTCACCACAACCAAAATCATGGGCCTAATTGGCATGATGTTGGTTTTGAACGACATAGACAATGAATATAAATAGTGGGTGTGTGAGTGATATTTGAGTATGGAAACCCTCCCATATCATCAAGGCATGTGAACAGTCTATCCATGTCAAATTTTGATGCATACAGAAACATTTTGAAAAAATTTCAAGGTTGGCCCCATTCACAGGTCAATATTGTTTCCCATCATGTACTCTAGCCCTAGTACAATGTCTTTTAATAGTTATTTCCCTTAAAATTCAACTGAGAAAATTAAAATAAAATGAGGACAAGATGGGTTGATATATAGAGTGGGTGTGTGAGTAATATTTGAGTCTGGAAACCCTTCCATTTCATCAAGGCATGCCAACAATCTATCCATGTCAATTTTTTGTGCATACAGAAACATTTTGAAAGAATTTCAGCGTTGGCCCCATTCACAGGTTACTTTTTCCCATCATGTACTGATCTATCCCTAGTACAATGTATTTTAGTTGTTTCCTTTAAAACATGATCGATATGCGCATTCTCGCATCTACCAGTACTGCAAGGGCATGGCGCAATAACCACGTTGATAAAATAAGTACTTGATTAATCGCATGACAAGCTTCAAGTTATTTTATGTCTTTTCATTTTTATTTCATCTAAGTACTATTTTGCTCCATAAAGATTAATATTAGTACAAAATCATTATTTAAATATGAAATCTCATCTATCACCTTCTTCTCGCCACGACCAAAATCATGGGCCTAATTGACATGATGTTGGTTTTGAACGACACAGACGATGAATATAAAGAGTGGGTGTGTGAGTGATATTTGAGCCTAGAAACCCTTCCATATCGTCAAGGCATGTCAGCAGTCTATCCATGTCAAATTTCGGTGCATACAAAAACATTTTGAAAACATTTCAAGATTTGCCCCATTCACAGGTCAATATTGTTGCCCATCATGTAATTTATCCCTAATACAATGTCTTTTCACAATTGTTTCCTTTAAAATTCGATTGAGAAAATTAAAACAAAATGAGGACGAGATGGGTCAATATATAAAGTGGGTGTGTGAGTAATATTTGAGTATGGAAACCATTCCATATCATCAAGGCATGTGAACAGTCTATCCATGTAAAATTCCAGTACATACAAAAACATTTTGAAAGAATTTCAATGTTGGCCCCATTCATAGGTTATTGTTTCCCATCATGTACTAATCTAGCCCTAGTACAATGTATTTTAGTTGTTTTCTTTAAAATACAAACAAGATGCACATCCCCACATCTACTAGTACTGTAAGGACATGACACAATAACCGTGTTGATAAAAGAAGTACTTGATTAATCACATGAAAAGCTTAAAGTTACTTTTTGTCTTTGTATTTTTCTCTCACCTAAGTACTCTTTTTCTCCATAAAGATTAATATTAGTATGAAATCATTATTTAAATACAAAATATCATTTATCGCCTTCTTCTCGTCGCGACCAAAATCATGGGCCTAATTTGCATGATGTTGGTTTTGAATGACACAAATGATGAATATAAAGAGTGCATGTGTGAGTGATCTTTGAGTCTGGAAACCCTCCCATATCGTCAAGGAATATGAACAGTCTATCCATGTCAAATTTCGGTGCATACAGAAACATTTTGAAAAAATTTCAACGTTGGTACCATTCACAGGTCAGTATTATTGCCCATGATGTACTCTATCCCTAGTACAATGTCTTTTAATAGTTGTTTCCTTTAAAATTCGATCGATAAAATTAAAATGAAATGAGGACGAGATGGGTCGATATATAGAGTGGGTGTGTGAGTAATATTTGAGTCTGGAAACCCTTCCATATCGTCAAGGAATGCGAATAGTCTATCCATGTCAAATTTCAGTGCATACCGAAACATTTTGAAAGAATTTCAATGTTGGCCCCATTCAGAGGTTATTGTTGCCCATCGTGTACTGATCTAGCCCCAGTATAATTTATTTTATTTTTTTCCTTTAAAATACAACTGAGATGCACGTCCCCGCATCTACTAGTATTGTAAGGGCATGGTGCAATAACCGCGTTGATAAAAGAAGTACTTGATTAATCACATGACAAGATTCAAGTTATTTTATGTATTTGTATTTTTCTCTCATCTAAGTACTCTTTTTCTCCATAAAGATTAATATTAGTACAAAATCATTATTTTAATATGAAATCTCATCTAACGCCTTCTTCTCGCCATGACCAAAATCATGGGCCTAATTGGCATGATGTTGGTTTTGAATGACATAGACGATGAATATAAAGAGTGGTTGTGTGAGTGATATTTGAGTTTGGAAACCCTCCCATATCATCAAGGCATGTGAACAGTCTATCCATGTCAAGTTTCAGTGCATACAAAAACATTTTGAAAAATGTTTAACGTTGGCCCCATTCACAGGTTAGTATTGTTTCCCATCATGTACTCTAGCACTATTACAATGTATTTTAATAGTTGTTTCCTGTAAAATTCGACTGAGAAAATTTTAAAAAAATGAGGATGATATGGGTTGATATATAGAGTGGGTATGTAAGTAATATTTGACTTTGTAAACCCTTCCATATCGTCAAGGCATGCCGACAACTTGGGAGCTACTCCAGTGGCCTTAACTTTAGTATTGCCAGGATACCCTGCCATAGACTCAATCCTCATGGCTTGCTCCAAAGCTTCCCTAGGATTCCCAATCTTCTGTTGCATTAGTAGTTTATAATTCCTGACTTATCTATCCATGTCAAATTTCAATGCATTCAGAAACATTTTGAAAGAATTTCAACGTTGGCCCCATTCATAGGTTATTGTTGCCCATCATATATTGATCTAGCCCCTGTACAATGTATTTTAGTTGTTTCCATTAAAATATGACCGAGATGCACATCCCCGCATCTACTAGTACTGCAAGGGCATGGCATAATAAACGCGTTGATAAAAGAAGTACCTGATTAATTACATGACAAGCTTCAAGTTATTTTATGTCTTTGTATTTTTCTCTCATCTAAGTACTATTTTTCTCCATAAATATTAATAATAGTATGAAATCATTATTTAAATACGAAATCCCATCTATCGCCTTCTTATCGCCACGACCAAAATCATGGGCCTAATTGGCATGATGTTGGTTTTGAACAACAAAGACGATGAATATAAAGAGTGGGTGTGTGAGTGATATTTGAGTCTAGAAACCCTCCCATATCATCAAGGCATGTGAACAATCTATTCATGTCAAATTTCGGTGCATACAGAAACATTTTGAAAACATTTCAGCATTGGCCCCATTCAATGGTTAGTATTGTTTCCCATCATGTACTCTAGCCCTAGGAAAATGTATTTTAATAGTTGTTTCCTTTAAAATTCGACTGAGAAAATTAAAATTAAATGAGTACGAGATGGGTCGATATATAGAGTGGGTGTGTGAGAAATATTTGAGTGTGGAAACCCTTCCATATCGTCAAGGCATGTGAACAGTCTATCCATGTCAAATTTCAGTGCATACAGAAACATTTTGAAAGAATTTCAACGTTGGCCCCATTCACAGGTTATTGTTTCCCATCATGTGTTGATCTAGCCCCAGTAAAATGTCTTTTATTTGTTTCCTTTAAAATATGACTGAGATGCACGCCCCCACATCTACTAGTATTGCAAGGGCATGGCGCAATAATCGCGTTGATAAAAGAAGTACTTGATTAATTGCATGACAAGATTCAAGTTATTTTATCTCTTTGTATTTTTCTTTCATCTAAGTACTCTTTGCTCCATAAAGATTAATATTAGTATGAAAACATTATTCAAATATGAAATATCATCTATCTCCTTCTTCTCACCACAACCAAAACCATGAGCCTAATTGGCATGATGTTGGTTTTGAACGACAAAGACGATGAATATAAAGAGTGGGTGTGTGAGTGGTATTTGAGTCTAGAAACCCTTCCATATCATCAAGGCATGTGAACAATATATTCATGTAAAAGTTTGGTGAATATAGAAACATTTTGAAAAAATTTCAACATTGGCCCCATTCATAGGTCAGTATTGTTGCCCATCATGTACTCTAGCCCTATTGCAATGTCTTTTAATATTTTTTTCCTTTAAAATTCGACTGATAAAATTAAAAATAAACGAGGATGAGATGGTTCTATATATAGAGTGGGTGTGTGAGTAATATTTGAGTATGGAAACCCTTCCATATCATCAAGGCATGCGAACATTCTATCCATGTCAAATTCCAGTGCATATGGAAACATTTTGAAAGAATTTCAACGTTGGCCCCATTCACAGGTTAATGTTGCACAACATGTAATGATCTAGCCCCAGTACAATGTATTTTATCTATTTCCTTTAAAATAGGACCGAGATGCACGTCCCCACATCTACTAGTACTCCAAGGTCATGGCGCAATAACCGTGTTGATAAAAGAAGTACTTGATTAATCGCATGAAAAGCTTCAAGTTATTTTATCTCTTTATATTTTTCTCTCATCTAAGTATTATTTTTCTCGATAAAGATTAATATTTGTACGAAATCATTATTTAAATATGAAATCTCATCTATCTCCTTCTTCTCACCGCAATCAAAATCATGGGCCTAATTGGCATGATGTTGGTTTTTGTAATGTCCCCTCTGTTATGACTAGGGAAAGAGAAGTACAAAAAGGTATATATATTTTTTTGAAATAGGATATTAAACTCGTTACAACATAATAAACAACATCGTGAGTGATACATCATCGTAACTAAAAAGACACATAAGTAATGCATTAAAAAAATCAAAAGCGGAAAAAATCAACACATAGACAACAGCTCAATCAATGCATCATCATAATTAATAGCCGCACTTACTCAATGCATCATCATAATAAATAATGACATAATCAACCCATCACGAACGACTGAAGCAATATAAAAATAATGATCAACTGTGTCACTGACCATTAAGGAACTACCCACCCAACCTATCCTACATGGTTAGGACCTCTAGGACACATAAGCAATGCTCAAGCCGAGGATTCATCCGATTGATTTTGACCATTTAAGGTCTCAGGGTTGGCAACTGTTCTGAGGAACAAGGAGGTGTCTAAATCCTGCTAATCCAATTAGGTCGACAACAGCCAAATCAATCAATCAATTATTCATGGTGCAAGAGTATTCTAATCACTTAATTAAACATACATCAACAGTATTTCAATGTGCGCGAATAATCTATTAACTTAATCATTTATACATCATCATTATTCCATAGCACAAAGAAATCTATTTATTTAATCCTCAATGTCTTCCATGGTGCAAAGCTAATCATAGATTTTATTTTCAAGGCGCAAGAGAAAACATCAATTTTATTTCCAAGGTGCATGATTAATCAATTATTGAATTTAAACATAATTCAACATTCTTCTCAAGGTGCAAGATTAATCAAATTATGAATTAAACCATAAATCAACATTCTTCTTGAGGTGTGTGATTAATCAAATTCTGGGATAAAACAATAATTCAACATTATATATTCAAGGCACAAGCGTACACTAATTACCCAATCATAAACTGAATTCAAGACTAGATTAGACATCATAATAATCATCAATTCATCACAGTGCACGAGAATAACCACTTTACTTATTGAATAACTCAGTCAAGTCAACACAAACTGGAATATAAATACTTTTAAACACATGAGGGCTTAAGTGAAACCTTGCGATAAATAATGATTTATTCTAATCCTTATTAATAAAATATCCCAATAGGTTTAATAAGGCCAACATTATGTCAAGTGACCAAGCTTGTAACTAAAGGACTCTAGGCATGGTTCAAGGTGTTAATTTAATAAGGGATTTTTAATACAAAAGGGAAATCAAGCCAATACAACCCCAAGAAGAATCACCCTCCTAAGGGACTAAATACCCCTTAAAAAAGAAAATAGAAGAAGTAAAGAAACCAACACTAAAAGTATTCAACAAATGCACAACCAATTCGAGGATTGGGAAGGGAACCATCCTTAAAACCATGTAAGGGTTCAAGCAACCCTCCTACAATTTAAAAGAGACCTACTTGTTTTTAAATGATAAAGGCATCTAACTAAATTTCAACCCTAAGGGAGACCAAGGGAGAACTAGTCATAAGGTAAAGTAAACTAGCGCTCCACTAACTCATGATCCGATTAATACTGAAGGAACTCCATTCCTTTATTTAATCATAAAATTTTAGCTTGATTGCAAATCTTCATTTTCGTAAACAACACAATACACATCGAAGAAGTTAATATAAGAAAATATCACTTTCCTGTTGAAGTCCCCCACCCTTGAGCTCCTTCTTGGGGAGAGTTCCATCGAAAATCTGTGTAACATGTGTCCATGTATAAAAATGATAAAAATAACCTGGAAGTTATTTTATGTGACCCCTTTATTAGCGACCATCCATTTCATGATATAAGGCGTAATTCACCTCGAAGGAAAAAGTGAAAAGAATAGTACCCTGCTCAGAAAGAGTTTCATCTAAAATCCATGTAACAATGGGTGCACATAAGACAAAAGAATGAAATGAAAAAGGGAAAATCGCTAAAGGAGAATAAACCTCCAAACACTGGAAGTAAGATCGCTACGGGTGAGAGAACTCAATAAGTCGCTGGAAGAAAACCCTCTGAATGAAAATCGTTACAAGAGAGGGAGCTCGTTTTAATCTCTCAAGAAGAAGATTCTTTGCAGGAGACTCTCTACAGGAGAAAGATATCGTGGTAAATCTCTGGGAAAAACTCTGGGAGCGGTATTTTAATCATCGGAAGAACAATAAATAGAAAGGAAAGTCTTTGCAAGAAGTTAAAAAATAGGATAATCGTTACGGGAAGGGCGTAATCGGTCGTTGGAGAAGAAACAAGTCTGGCAGAACTCACTACAGGAAGAAAATAAAATGATTAAACAGTAAACTAATTTCTTTTAAATCCCAGACCACTGGAAAATTGCCAAGGAGAATCGAATTGGGTTTAAATAGAAATCTAAAATTCTTTTTACCTCTCAGAACGAGGGGATCTCTCCCAAGAGAAAAGAAAATGAAATGGTTTATATAGTAATTCAAAAATTCCCTTCAACATCCGAACGGTGGGATCTCACAAAATAAATAAAAAAGTGAAATGGTTTAGATAGTGATCCAGAAGAAATGGTTCCAGGATATCATTTCGGAAGGTGGACCTCTAATGAGAGTTTAAATATTCAACCAGAGTTTACCGATATTAAGGGGATGAGCTTTGTTGCTCGCGGAAATGTATGTTTAAAAGCGTGGGTTTACACTGCAAAAGTACAACATAATAGTATATTGGTTGCACTCATGGAACTGTGATTCTATGGATATTTTTGATAAAAAAATTCCACAAGGCCACAATAATTCATCCTCGCAAGGATATAGGTTAGAAATTTCCAGTGGAACAATCGATGAGAATCTATCAGGTTAAAAAAATTAGCTGTCAAAAAATTGAGCGAACATGGATTCCAACCCAATAGCTAATCAATTGGGAAATCACTCACATTATGTAACTTTGCACTAAAAAATATTATATATAACACAACAAAACTTCTTGCGAAATAAGAATGAAAATACCTCAACTGACGTAATAGCTTGAGTTTGATATTTCTCAATGGCGGTCTTTGCGCTCCTTCCAAAATTCTCGCTTACTAACTGTCAAGACCTCACCGATACCTCATAGCCAATGTTAGGGGTACTCTTCTTCCCCCTTATCCCCGCGATCCGCAAAGGGGCCACGCACACACACAACCAAAAATCTTCTATCTCCCAGCTTACCTCACAAGATAGAGCCACCACTCTCTCTCTCAAGCTGAGTATCCCAACTCTCATGCAGCATAATTTTACCCATAACCAGTGTGATCCATTTTCCCCTTTCCTCATTTTCTTTATAGTATTTTCCTTAATAACACATTGCCACTTGCACATTTAATTCACTTTTTAATTAATTAATTAAGAATTACTTCCCCCATACACTTGTCACCCCTTCCCTTAGTTACACAAGTAAATCCAAAATTATTTTAATAAAATTCAATTTCCCTTGCCCATCCTAAAAGCGCTCCTTAAATAACTCATAGTTGTCTCTCTATTCCCCTTATTTCCAATTAATGACTGATGCCTTTCTAAAACTAAGTTGAGTTAAAATAGGATTCTTCTCTAGTTAAACTAGTGTTACTAGACAATAGATACCTTTCTATGCGCACACATCCTTTTATGATTGATTCCTTTCTCATCTTAAATTCCAATTAGGTATTTTTTGCACACATGTGAATGGTATTAATTCTTTAGAATTATTTCATCTTTCTTATTTTCTTGAATTGACTTGCGTCTTTCCTATGTTATTTAATTTTTATTTTAGCTTTAGTATTTTCACCAAGTTAGACTTAGGCTAAAATTTTAATACGCTTAGACTTGCAAAATGGTATTTAAAATTAATATTTTCAATCCTTATTTAATTAATGAAATCCAACAATAATTAACGATTATACAAGATTTTATTATTTGCTCAGGGTTTTCTAGGCCACCTAGGTTCATTGATTCAAATTTTATTTTATGCGACATGCCCTTCAAGACGCACTTTGAGCTCCAAGGGTTCCACTCACCTTTCATTCAAATTTTTAATTACACGATGTGCCCTTCAAGATGCACTTCGTGCTTCAAGGGTGCCACTCGTCTTTGACTGGTTTTGGTAGTTGTCCAACCTCTGGAGTCAAAACTCAATTTGGGTGAGCTTGTAAGAGACTAAGGGATTCTAAGGAATAAGGACACTGCCTTATTGCACGCCCCTTAAAAATATTCATGAGTGACTGTCTCAATCTTCCCTCATGATATCGCAGATCTCTTGAACTAGGTAATCGTTAACTTACAATTCAAGCCACGACGGGAGTGCTAGTAGGTTGTGACAGGGATGTTGCCACACCTCTCCCTCAATATATGGTCTATGTGCATGACCCCTTTACTCCTTATGTGAGTCATATTAGAAAGCAATCGTCAGCCTGCATCCATCAACGAACACTGTCAATGATCCATAAACAACATCATAATATAAATGATCATATGTCACATATGCAATAATGAAATACTCAAACCAATACAATCCACTACCTGACTCAATCTGGATTCCAAGGAGGTCCATTGATGCCATCGACATCCTCAATTTGTCAAGTGTCTTGCACACTCAAGGAAAACTCGTCAATGACATCTATCAATACGCATATAACAAATAACATTAAATCATAATCCATCAACATCATCATAAGAATCCATAAGCAAAATAATAACCATGTACTATAACCAGATCACTTCCACGCAAGTGTCCTCAAGAATAAGTCAATAACATGTGCTCGCAAGAGTGGGATGTTACATACACCCCCTCTTGTTTTAAACTTCGTCCCGAATTTGTACAGTGTATAAAAATGAAATAAATAAAGTATCTGGCAAGATCTATATGTCTACTCTATCAAATAAGTAAGGAACTATTGAAGCCTATCATATACATCATCCCAAGTAGCCGAGCGTGGATTATAATTCCCCCATTGGACCTTGACCCGATTAATTGTTTGATATCGTATTTTTCGAATGCGATGGTCCAAAATGTGGATTGGATTTGTCATGAGTGCACCCTCATCCAACACTGCAAGGAACTCATGTCAATATCATGTGTAGGATCACTAACATAATGTCACAAAACAGATACAAAAAAAACATCGTGCATACACCTCAAAGAATGAGGCAAGGCTAGTCGACAAGACACGGGTCCTTTCCCTTCCACAACTTCGAAAGGCCCCCACAAACCTAGGAGATATTTTAGCACCCTTTTCGAACTTAATCGTACTCTTGTGTAGCTTCACCCGCAGGAAAACTTGATCGCCAACTTCATGATCGCGGTCAACGCGATGCGCTTTAGCATAACTTTTCTATTGATATTGCGCTAATCCTTTGTCTTATCGTTTACATTGCTTCTTCCATTTCTTGGATCATTTTTGTCCCACCAGGAACCTATCCTCAAGATGATCCCACCTCAATGGCGTCTAACATGGTCACCCATAAATAAACTCAGCAGTGCCATCTTAATGGTACCTTGATTGTCGTTGTTGTATGCAAAATCTACCAGTGTTAAGAACTCTTCCCAATACTTATGTTGGTCCATTACATACATACACATCATATCTTCCAAAATTTGGTTCGTTCTTTTTATCTACCCTTCTGTCTCAGGGTGATATGTTGTACTAAAGTTCAGTTATGTTCCCAAGGCCTCTTGGAAACTAGTCCAAAATTGTCCTCTAAACATCGATCATCAATCAGATATGATCATTTTCGGTACGCCATGTAACCTTGCAATATCACTGATAAAATCTCTAGCTATGTCCAACGCCTGATATATTGTACACATAGGAATAAAATGTGCACTCTTTGTCAGAGTTTCAACTACCACAAAAATCGAGTCGTGCCTCCTTGTCGTCAGCGAAAATCCAATGATGAAGTCCATTGAAATGACCTCCCATTTCGATTCCAGAATAGTGTGTGGTGGTAGTAATCATGTCAGATGTCTATGTTAAACCTTCACTCGCTGACATTCTAGACACCTCGCCACGTAGCTAACTATGTCCGCCTTCATCCCTTCTAGAAGAATAAGGGTTAAGGTATGCCCACATCTTTGTAACTCTTGGATGAGCCATGTATACTTCTCTATGATCTTTGCTTAAGTTCAAAATTCTCAATTCGTCTTTAGGAGGTATGTAAATCTGGTCATTATACCTCAACAATTCGTCTTTGTCCAATGTATAACCTTCAAAATTTGGTACCCTCATGGTGTCTTATCCAATATTTTCCCTAACCTCTTTATACCAGTCATCGTCGATTGTATAGTTAGAATCATTTCTCGAAGATTTGTCTGAAGAGGTATCACCAAGAATATGTGTGATCTCTGACTCAATGCATCTGCCACTTTGTTCATCGGTCCTTTAATGTACCTAATCTCAAATCGTATTTTCTAAGTAATTTTGACCAACGCTTTTGTTGCGCATTCAAGTCATTCTGCATAAAAAGTGTTGCATTCCACAGTGATCTGTTTTTTTTTGTTCGATTTTTTGTCCAATCAGATAGTATCTCTACACTCTCTAGGAATACATAATGGCCAATAACTCTCAATCATGTGTTGCTTAGTTCTCCTCATGCTTTCTTAAATTCCTTGAGAAAAGTTGAGATGTAGGCAGTCACTTGATCGTCTTGCATCAATACTCTGCCTAAAATTTCCTTGGACGCGTCTGTGCATACCGAGAAATCCCTGTCCATGTCAGGGACTTTTAGTATCCACGTTGTCATCAACAGCCCCTTGAGCCTTCGAAATTATTCCACGCACTTCTTGGTCCATACAAAATTCTTGTTTTTCTTCTTCAATTCCGCTATCATATTTGCTATCTTCAAAAACCTTCGACGAATTGTTGGTAATATCCCGCTAAACCCAAAATATGCGTACTCCTAGTACATTTTTAGCACAGGCCATTCCATAATAGACTCTACCTTCGTTGGATCCACAATGATGCCTTCATCGGATATAACATGCCCTAAGTAATGAATCCTCGATTGATAAAAAGAGAATTTCGATAGTTTCCCGTATAATTTGTTTTCTTGTAAACATTGTAGTACCAATTGCAAATGTTCATCATGTTCTTATATCGTACGATAATATATCAATATGTCATCAATGAATACTTGAAAAAAAAATTCCAAGTATTCGTGGAACACCCCATTCATCAAACTCCTGAATACCCTCAAGGCATTTGTTTGTCCCAACGACAAAACGGTAAACTCATAGTGTCTGAAACTCGTCTTGAATTCGGTCTTAGGTATATGCTCCTCTTAATTCGCAACTGGTGATATCCTGATCTTAAGTCAATCCTTGAAAACTATGTCACACCTTTCATTTTATCAAAAAAATATTTTATTCTTGGCAACGAATATTGGTTCTTGATCGTTGCCTTGTTCAATTGACGGTAGTCAATACAGAGTCTCCACGACCCATCCTTCTTTCTTATAGAATAAAAGGTGCACCCCATGGTGACACTCTTGGACGTATAAGTCTTATGTCCAATACTCCTTTAGTTGCATTTTCAACTCCTGTAACTCAGGTGTTGACATCTGATAAGGCGTTCTTGCTATCGGTTCCCTTCCAAGGTTCAAGTTGATTGTAAACTCCAATTCTCTTTCAGGCGGCAAGCCCGATAACTCTTCTAGAAATATGTCAGCAAACTCTCATACCACCGGAAGGTTTTATAACCCTTTGGCCTCGCCCTTGTTGTTTAGTGCTAAGATTGCATATAAATTACATCCCTTGTGCATGCTCTTCTACAGTTGTAGGGAAGAAATGAACCTCAATGACACTTCCTGGTTTCTCCCTACGATCACTCTTCTTTTTCCCTCATCGTCGATCAAACTCAACCGCTTTGTCTTACATTTGAGTATCGTACCATGTGATTCCAACCAGTCCATACTGATCACAATGTTGTAATATTCCTAAGATCATGACGTATAGGTTGGTGTTGGCCCTTGACCAAGTTTTGAGGATTCTTGGTCATGTTTGACCTAATTTTGGGACTTCGACAGGCTGTCGAAGGTGGAGCACAAGACGAAGCGGAGATCACGGGATCTTGTCCCCTTTTAGGTCCCTTTTTGGGATTTGGGAATATGTAACGGGTATGGGGATGTTGGCCCATGGTTTTACCCATGTTTAGGCCTATTTTGTATGTATAAATAGATGCTAAGGCAATGTAGTGAACAACAAATGGCTGAGTGATAGAGTTGAATCTGTGTGATCAAGATTTGTAAGTGCTTTGGTGCATACTATGTGAGACTTCCAGAGCTAAGTGAAAGTCATTGTAAGAGACTGTAGAAGGTTGTGTGCTTAGATCTACCCAGGGAACGAGGATCTAGCGAGCTACGTAGATCTTCTGTCCTCTGTGGAGTAGGGTTTTTGAGGCTCTATGCATGTAACTTATTGAAGAAGTTAATAAAGAAGACAAAGAGTTGGTGGACGTAGCCCGAGGGTGGGGGTGAACCACGTACATGCTGTGTTACTCTGCTTTGTGTAATGTGTTGATGTTCTTATAGGTTAATGTGCTTAGTGCTTTAATATAGATGAATGATATGTCGATGCTTAGTGCTTAATAATATGGATGGATGTTAGATCTAACTTATATACATGTGATTAGTAGTGTTGCTAGATGCTAGATCTAGTTGAATACTATGATGCTCTGTAATTGGGGTTTAACTGCGGTGTAAATAAGAACTGAACGTCGATGAATGTTAACTTCTAAGTGCTCTATTAAGTGTCAGAATCAAAGATCGGTGTCCCAGCTAAGGTTGCAGACATCTAAGTCCTGCAACCATTCATGCCTCTACCTCGGGTGAGACTTCATCTTCTTTGTAGGTGTTTCTGAAAGGGTCGGTAGTTAGGGTTTTGTTGGTGCGTTATTGTAGCGTTGAACCCTGGGTCTACCCCTGTGCCAACAGTTGGAATTCACTACAAAATTTCCCCAAGTTATTACGACAATTCATAACCCTTCTTCCAATCTTCTGGTTGGCACCTGAAGCCATTTTGGTGTATCTAAACTCATCCTGTCAACTGACTTTACCTTAATTCCTTTTAGTGCGGTACTAGAAATAAGGCTCTCTGTATCACCAGAATCTATAAAATACTAAAGGTTTGGTTGGTGATGGTACCTTACTTCTCGAGCACCATGGACTGGTACTTGGACTGGTGGTTATTCACCGCTACATGAATCCTATGGGACCTGCCCAAATATCCAACTATAGTGTGTCTCATTAATCCGATCGCTCTGGCCTTCTCAACCGATCAATCTCATTGTTAATGTGGCTCTCCACATGTCCACCACCCGACCTTCATTCCAGTACTCCTGGTCCCCTAAGTAGAAGTTGTTAGCCTTCCAGCCTGAGATCCTGGACTGGTCTGTTGCACAGGCCTAAACCGCGGTTGTTGGCGGCGCTTCCGCTGATGTGGTGGTCACCTGTAGGGAGTCCTCTGTTGAGAAAAATGTCATTGTGGTGTCGTGAACATGGCTCCTCTAGACATATCTCGATACTTTGATGTTTGTCTGGCTGGCATCTAATTCTATTACGCAACTGATGTCGTCTGTCCAGACGATCTTGCAGGAGTCCCACCCTAACTCCTGCGGGTCAATTCTTCCTTAGTTATGAGGGCCTTCTGGACTGCATCATGCAACGTCTGAGGCATTAGTATCCTCACCTTCGCATGAATGTTGGATTTGAGGCCGAACATGAAATTTCTGACCTCCATCTTCACCATGTTTAGACGTGGGGCATACCAAAGTAGCTCCATAAATATGGCCTCATAATCTGACACCATACGACCACCCTGTCATAAGGCATTGAACTCATTGAGTTGGCGCTCAATGAAATCCTCCGATAAATACCTCCCCCAAAAATGTTCCTCAAACAATTCCCATGAAACACCTTCAACGACCATGTTTATTTGAGGTAGGAGCATCTTCCACCATAGAATATCTCTCCCTTTTAGTTGAATGATCAGCATGCAGACCTTCATGTTGGAGGTGTAGTCGCAAAGTGAAAAGCATATCACCATGTTCTCCAACCATGCCTCGGAGGTTGATCCATCCGTGGCACCCATGAACTCAGGAACTTCACCATCTCAAGTTCTCTATGAAAGCTAACACTGTTAGCTGGAGCATGTTGTGAACCCTTATTGGGTACATGCGCCCTGGATTCATCTATGTCTAGTATGTTAATCAAGGCCTCTAACATCCTCTGAAAGGACTTCATCCAACCAACCATATCCCCCACAACAATATGCTCCTATCCAATGACTTTCGTTTCTTCGTGAAGGTTAGACTTCTCTGGTGTGGATTCTACTAGAGGCATCACACCTATTTCCCTAGCACCACGTCATCTACCTCCGCGACATCCTCAAACCATGATTACCGGAATGGACAATTTCAATTTTAATTAGAGATACAATATTAATCAAGGGTTTAATACAGTGGAAGGTGTAATGATTCCCAAGTCGTAGGGTTGAACCCGCTCTGATACCATATGTAACATCCTCTCTGTTATGACTAGGGAAAGTGAAGTATGAAAGGTATATAAATATTTTTTTGCAATAGGATACTAAACTCGTTACAACATAATAAAAAACATCGCAAGTGATACATCATCGTAACTAAAACTACACATAAGTAATGCATTAACAAAATTAAAAGCGGCACAAATCAACACATAAACGACTCAATCAACGCATCATCATAACTAATAGCTGCACTTAGTCAACGCATCATCATAATAAATAACGACATAATAAACACATCATGAATGACTAAAGCAATAGACAAATAATGATCAACCATGTCACTGAGTATTAAGGAACCACCTGCCCAACCTATCATGCATGGTTAGGACCTCTAGGACACATAAGCAACGCTCAAGCCCAAGATTCATCCGATTGATTTTGACCATTTAAGGTCTTAGGGCGGGCGATTGTTCTGAGGAACAAGAAGGTGTCTAAATTCCACTAATCCAATCAAGCCGACAGCAACCAGATCAATCAATCAATCAATTATTCATGGTGCAAGAGTATTCTAATCACTTAATTAAACATACATCAACATTATTTCAATGTGCGCGAATAATCTATTAACTTAATCATTTATACATCATCATTATTCCATAGTGCAAAGCAATCTAATTACTTAATCCTCGGCATCTTCCATGGCGCAAAGCTAATCATAGATTTTATTTTCAAGGCACAAGAGCAAACATCAATTTTATTTTCAAGGCATGTGATTAATCAATTACTGAATTTAAACATAATTCAACATTCTTCTCAAGGCGCACAATTAATCAAATTTTGAATTAAACCATAAATCAACATTCTTCTCGAGGCGCACGATTAATCAAATTCTGGAATTAAAAAATAATTCAACATTATATATCCAAGGCGCAAGTGTACGCTAATTACCCAATCATAAACTGAATTCAAGACTAGATTAGACATCATAATAACCATCAATTCATCACAATTCACGATAATAACTACTTTACTTATTCAATAACTCAGTCAAGTCAACGCAAACTAAGTAAGGGAAGGAATATAAAGCCTTTTAAACACACGAGGGCATAAGTGCAACCTTGAGATAGATAATAATTTATTCTAATCCTTATTAATAAAATGCCCCAATAGGTTTTATAAGGTCAACATTATGCCAGGTGATCGATCTTGTAACTAAAAGACTCTAAGCATGGTTCAAGGTGTTAATTTAATAAGGGAGTTTTAATACAAAAGGGAAATCAAGCCAATACAACCGCAGGAAGAATCCCCCTCCTAAGGGACTAAATACCCCTTAAGAAAGCAAATAGAAGTAAAGCAACCAGAACTAAAAGTATTCAACAAAGGCACAACCAATTCGAGGATTGGGAAGGGACCCATCCTTAAAACCATGTAAGGGTTCGAGAAACCCTCCTACCAGACAATTCACCTCGAAGGAAAAAGTGAAAAGAACAGTACCCTGCTCAGAAAGAGTTGTGTCTAAAATCCATTTAACAATGGGTGCACATAAAACAAAAGAACGAAATGAAAAAGGGAAGATCGCTACAGGAGAATGAACCTCCAGATGCTGGAAGTAAGATGTCTACGAGTGAGAGAAATCAATAAGTTGCTGGAAGAAAACCCTCTGAATGAAAATCGTTACAAGAGAGGGAGCTCGTTTTATTCTCTCGGGAAGAATATTCGTTGCAGGAAACTCGCTACAGGATAAATATCTCGTCGTAAATCTCTAGGAAAAACTCTGATAGAAACGCTATGGGAGAGTCTCATTCGAACACTGGGAGAAAACCTATGAAGGTGGGTTGCTACAGGAGCAGTCTTTTAATCGTCGGAAGAACAATACGCAGAAAGTAAAGTCTCTGCAAGAATTTCAAAAAATAGGAGAGTCGCTAAGGGGAGGGCGTACTCAGTCGTTGGAGAAGACTCAAGTCTGGAGGAACTCGCTACAGGAAGAAAATGAAATGATTAAACAGTAAAACAATTTCTTTTAAAGCCCAGAACAATGGGAACTCACCAACGATAATCGAATTGGGTTTAAAAAAAAATCCCAAAATTCTTTTCAACTCTCAAAACGAGGGGATCTCTCCCAAGAGAAAAAAAAATGAAATGGTTTAGAAAGTAATTCGAAAATTCCCTTCAACATCGAAACGGTGAGATCTCGCCAAATTAAAAAAAATAGAAATGGTTTAGACAGTGATCCAGAAGAAACGGTTCCATGATATCATTTCGGAAGGTGGACCTCTAATCAGAGTTTAAATATTCAGCCGGAGTGTACCAAGCTTAAGTGGATGAGCTTCGTTGCTCGGATATATGTATGTTTACAAGCGTGGGTTTACACTGCAAAAGTAAAATAGAATAGTATACTGGTTGCGCTCATGGAACTGTTATTCTATTGATATTTTTGATAAAATTTCCATAAGGCCACAACAATTCATCCTCGTAAATTTCTGATGGAACAATCGATGAGAATATATTAGGTTAAAAATTTTAGCTATCAAAAACTATTCCTTTTATCATTAATGTGGAACTCTAACATTGCAGAGCGAACATGGATTCAAACTCGATAGCTAATCAATTGGGAAATCACTCACATTATGTAACTTTGCACTCAACAATATTATATATAACACAACAAAACTTCTTGTGAAATAACAACAAAAGTACTTCAACCGACGTAATATCTTGAGTGTGGTATTCCTCAATGGCGCTCATTGTGCTCCTTCCAAAATTCTCTCTTGTTGAACGTCAAGACTTGAACAATACCTGCCAACCAATGTTAGGGATACTATTCTTCCCCCTTAGCCCCCTGAGCAACAAAGGGGCCACACACACACACAACCAGAAATTCTCTAGCTCCCATCTTTCATCGCAAGGTAGAGCCACCAGTCTCTCTCTCAAGCTGGGTATCCTAGGTCTCACAAGTAAAACGAGTCAAATTTCTGCAGCATGACTTTACCCATAACCAGTGCGATCCATTTTCCCCTTTCCTCATTTTCTTTATAGGAGTTTCTTTAATGACACATTTCCACTTGCAAATTTATTTCACTTTTTAATTAATTAATTAAGAATTACTTACCCCATACACTTGTCACCCCTTCCCTCACCCATCCTAAAAGCGCTCCTTAAATCAATCCTAGTTGTCTCTTTATTCCCCTTATTTCCAATTAATGATTGTCACCTTTCTAAAACTGAGTTGAGTTAAAATAGGATTCTTCTCTAGTTAGACTAGTGTTACTAAACTCTAGATACCTTTCTATGCAAACACATTCTTTTATGCGTTATTCCTTTCTCATCTTAAATTCCAATTAGGTGTTTTTTGCACACATGTGAATGGTATTAATTCTTTAGAATTATTTCATCTTTCTTATTTTCTTGAATTGAATTGCCTCTTTCCCATGTTATTTAATTTGTATTTTAGTTTTAGTATTTTCACCAGGTTAGACTTAGCCTTAAATTTTAATAGCCTTAGACTTCCAAAAGGGGATTTAAACTAATATTTTCAATCCTTATTTAATTAATGAAATCCGACAATAATTAACGGTTATAGAAGGTTTGATTATTCCCTCGGGGTTTTCTAGGCCACCTAGGTTCATTGACTCAAATTTTATTTATGTAATGTGCCCTTCAAGACACACTTCGTGCTCCAAGGGTTCCACTCGCCTTTGATTCAAATTTTTAATTACGCGACGTTCCCTTCAAGATGCACTCTGTGCTCCAAGGGTGCCACTCGCCTTTGACTAGTTTTGGTAGTTGTCCAACCCCTGGAGTCAGCACTCCATTCGAGCGACCATGTGAGAGAATAAGGGATTCTAAGGAATAATGACCATGCCTTATTGCATGCCCCTTAGAAATATTTATGGGTGGTTGTCTCAGTCTTCCCTCACGGCATCATGGATCTCTCGAACTAGATAATAATTAACTTGAAATTCAAGCCACGAAGGGAGTGCTAGAAGGATGTGACAGGGATGTTGCCACACCTCTTCATCAATATATGGTCTATGTGCATGTCCCCTTTACTCCTTATGTGAGTCATATTAGCAAGCAATTGTCAGCCTACATCCATCAAGGAACATTGTCAATGATCCATAAACAACATCATAATATAATCGATCATATGTCACATATGAAATAATGAAATACTCAAACCAATACAATCCACTCCCTGAATCAATCTGGAGTCCAAGGAGGTCCATTGATTCCATCGGCATCCTCAATCTATTAAGTGTCCTGCACACTTAGGAAAAACTCGTCATTAGAATCTGTCAATACGGATACAACAAATAACATTAAATCATAATCCATCAACATCATCATAAGAATTCATAAGAAAAATAATAAACATGTACTATAATCGGATCACTTGCACGCTAGTGTCCTCAAGAATAATTCAATAACATGTGCTCACAAGAGCGGGATGTTACAGTTTTGAATGACACAGACGATGAATATAAAGAGTGTGTGTGTCAGTGATATTTGAGTCTGGAAACCCTCCCATATCAACGTTGGTCCCATTCACAGGTCAGTATTGTTGCCCATCATGTACTCTATCCCTAGTACAATTTATTTTAATAGTTGTTTCCTTTAAAATTCGAACAAGAAAATTAAAACGAAACGAGGATGAGATGGGTTGATATATAGAGTGGGGGTGCGAGTAATATTTGAGTCTGGAAACCCTTCCATATCGTCAAGGCATGAGAACAGTCTATCCATGTCAAATTTAAGTGCATACATAAACATTTTGAAAGAATTTCAACGTTGGCCCCATTCACAAGTTACTGTTTCCCATCATGTACGAATCTAGCCCCAGTACAATGTCTTTTAGTTGTTACTTTAAAATATGACCGAGATGCGCATCCCCGCATCTACTATTACTACAAGGGCAAGGCACAATAACGACGTTGGTAAAAGAAGTACTTTATTAATCGCATGACAATGTTAAGCCCTAATATTGGCTCATTACCCCTTAATTGGGGCATAATACATTAGTAATTTTATTTTATTAATGTCGGCTTTATTCCATTAGTTGTAATTATACCTTCTAGTCTCCTATATATACCAAGGAGACATTTTCATTTGGAATCATCTTGGAATTGTACATTTATGTGGGCATAAGGAGGTTGCCCCCTCGAAAAGGCTTATTATCTGAATTTCTCTCTTTTTCAACGTGTTGAGTACTTATTATGAGGTTTTTCTATGCTATATTGATATTTGGTTCTTAACATATGGTATCAGAGCTCAAGGTCTTAGGGTTTCGCTGCTACATCTGCGATACCTTGGAATTTTTGTTGTAAATTTTTTTCTACAATGTTTCAAAAGGAACGTCTTGGAGGATATTTAGTAGACGAATCAAGGTACGTTGGGTTAAAATTTCAGCTCCGGAGGCCTTATAATTTCGGATATACATCTTGTGCAAGATATGGTTCTGGAATCATCCTGACCTGAGTCATTGCATAATTTTCGCTATAAAATGTTTTCTGTAACGTTTCAGACCCCGAAATCCGGAGTATATTCACAGAAATTAGTAAGGTATCTGTGGTAAAAATTTCATCTTCTGGGTCGTCTTATATTTATCGATACACCCTGTGGAAGATAGGGTATCTGACTAGTCTCAAGAAGGTGTTCTAGGTAAAACAATCACAACTTCTTCCTAGAGTATCCAAATTGAGTGAGACTAGTTACATTGGATAGTGGACATTCTTTATTATTTCTGGTATGAGTTTCATAATTTTATATCAATTATTTTGTGCGGGGCACGCTATACAAGTGACATCTCCTGGAAAGGCCAAAAATCAGGAAGTTGTGGGGAAGTTACCGTAAATTCCACTTGGCACATCCAATTTTGATCAGACCTCTAGCATTGCAGAGAAGAAATATCAGAGAACTACAAAAAATAAATTTTCATACCCAGAAGGACCGAAACTTTGGAGATACAGCAGAAGAAATATTGTCTAGCAAAACCACCTCAAAATCAAGGTTCAAAAGTGATATTTGGCCAACATGCCACCCAAAAAGGGAACTTCTACACCAAATAAGCCTCCAGATAATCCTACATGGACTCTTGATGAAGGTGAAGAAATGTGTAGGGACATAAATGATTTACAAA
>JZKD02S1883649.1:197100-208863 GCA_000966675.3 Picea glauca
CAACCATTAGCCATCCCAAGTTAGCATTGGGAGGAGGTTTCCATGGATTTCATCATAGGGTTACCGAAGTCTGAAGGAAAGAGTGTCATCATGGTGATTGTTGATAGACTGACCAAGTACACACACTTTTTTTCACTCTCATCCCTTCAAAGCTAGTACAGCTACCACCACATTCATGGAGACAGTTCAAAAGCTACATGGCAGCCCAAAGATTATTGTAAGTGACAGATATACCATCTTCACTGGAGATTTTTAGATAGAATTATTTTCTTGTTTGGGTACTCAATTGGCTCATAGCTCATCCTATCATCCTCAATATGATGGACAAACCGAGATAGTGAACAAATTTATGGAAGGCTACCTCCATTGCTTTGTCTCTGATAAAAAAACATAATGGTTCAAGTGGTTACCCTTGGTAGAATGGTGGTATAACACTTCCTTTCATATTGCAACAAAAATGACACCATTTATGGAACTCTATGGATACCACCCTCCTTCCATCACTTATTCTCTAAAAGAAAAATCCAAGGTTCAAGCAGTGGAAGATCACATCGATCATCAACAACAAGTTCTCCAAATCTTAAAGGAAAACTTGACCATGGCACAAAATCGCATGAAACAACAAAAAAATCAACATCGTAGTGAAATAAGTTTTGAAGTAGGGGATTGGGTGTTTTTAAGACTACAACCATACAAACAGATGTCCCTTAAGAAATCCAAAAAGGATAATAAATTATCACCAAAGTACTATGGCTCTTATAAGGTGTTGCAAAAGATTGGTACTATGGCATACAAATTGGAGTTTCCTGCATCTTCACGAGTACACCCAGTTTTCCATGTTTCATGCTTAAATAAGGTTATAGGCGACAAGATCCCAGTTCAAACTATATTTCCAGAACTTGAAGAGGAAGGAAAAATCATATTGGAGCCTAAAGCCATCACTGACACAAGAGTTCACCAGCTAAGGAATAGATCCATTTCAGAGTATCTCATTAAATGGAGGAAACTATCGGTTGAAGATTCCACTTGGGAAGATGAGTCTTTTATATAGAATCATCCAAAGTTACTCAAGTGTTGCGGAAAACACTTGTCTCAAGGGGAGGGGAATGTTAATCCCTAATATTGTCTCATTACCCCTTAATTGGGGCCTATTACATTAGTAATGTTATTTTATTTATGTCGGCTTTATTCCATTAGTTGTAATTATACCTCCTAGTCTCCTATATATACCAAGGAGACATTTTCATTTGGACTCATATTGTAATTGTACATTTATGTGGGCATAAGGAGGTTGCCCCCTCGAAGAGGCTTATTATTTGAATTTCTCTCTTTTTCAAGGCATTGAGTACTTATTCTGAGGTTTTTCTATACTATATTGATATTTGGTTCTTAACAGACAAGCTTCAAGTTATTTTATGCCTTTGTATTTTTCTCTCATCTAAGTACTCTTTTTCTTAATAAATATTAATAGTAGTATGAAATCATTATTTAAATATGAAATTTCATCTATCGCCTTCTTCTCACCAAGACCAAATTCACAGGTCTAATTGGCATGATGTTGGTTTTGAACGACATAGACGATGAATATAAAGAATGTGTGTGAGAGAGATATTTGAGTATGGAAATCCTCCCATATCGTCACGGCATGTGAATAGTCTATCGATGTTAAATTTCGGTGCATACATAAACATTTTGAAAAAAAAGTCAACGTTGACCCCATTCACAGGTCAGTATTGTTGCCCTTCATGTACTCTAGCCCTCGTACAATGTCTTTTAATAGTTGTTTCCTTTAAAATTTGACTCAGAAAATTAAAACAAAATGAGGATGAGATGGGTCGATATATTGAGTGGGTGTGTGAGTAATATTTGAGTCTGGAAACCCTTCCACGTCGTCAAGGCATGCAAACCGTCTATCCATGTCAAATTTCAGTGCATACAGAAACATTTTGAAATAATTTGAACGTTAGCCCCATTCACAGGTTATTGTTTCCCATCATGTACTGATCCATCCCTAATACAATTTCTTTTAGTTGTTTCCTTTAAAATACGACCAAGATGCACGTCCCTAAATCTACTAGTACTGCAAGGGCATGGTGTAATAACCACGTTGATAAAAGAAGTACTTGATTAATTGCATGACAATCTTAAAGTTATTTTATGTCTTTGTATTTTTCTATCATCTAAGTACTCTTTTGCTCCATAAATATTAATATTAGTACAAAATCATTATTTAAATATGAAATCTCATTTATCGCCTTCTTCTCTCCACAACCAAAATCATGGGCCTAATTGGCATGATGTTGGTTTTGAATGACGCAGACGATGAATATAAAGAGTGGGTTTGTGAGTGATCTTTGAGTCTGGAAACCCTCCCATATTGTCAAGGCATTTGAACAGTCTATCCATGTCAAATTTTGGTGCATACAGAAACATTTTGAAAAAATTTCAACATTGGCCCCATTCATAGGTCAATGTATTATTTCCCATCAAGTACTCTAGCCCTAGTACAATGTATTTTAATAGTTGTTTCCTTTAAAATTCAACTGATAAACTTAAAATGAAATGAGGATGAGATAGGTCGATATATAGAGTGGGTGTGTGAGTAATATTTGAGTCTGGAAACCCTTCCATATCGTCAAGGCATGCAAACAGTCTATCCATGTCAAATTCCAGTGCATACAAAAACATTCTCAAAGAATTTCAATGTTGTCCCCATTCACAGGTTATTCATTCCCATCATGTATTGATCTAGCCCCAATACAATGTATTTTAGTTATTTACTTTAAAATACGACCAATATGCATGTCCTGCATCTATGAGTACTACAAGGGAATGGCGCAATAACTGTGTTGATAAAAGAAGTACTTGATTAATTGCATGACAAGCTTCAAGTTATTTTATGTCTTTGTATTTTTCTCTCATCTAAGTACTCTTTTTCTCCATAAAGATTAATATCAGTACAAAATCATTATTTAAATACTAAATCTCATCTATCACCTTCTTCTCATCACGACCAAAATTATGGGCCTAATTGGCATGATGTTGGTTTTGAACGACACAGATGATGAAAATAAAGAGTGGGTGTGTGAGGAGTATTTGAGTCTAGAAACCCTTCCATATCGTCAAGGCATGCAAATAGTCTATCCATGTCAAATTTTAGTGCATACAGAAACATTTTGAAATAATTTCAACGTTGGCCCCATTCACAGGTTATTGCTTCCCATCATATACTGATCTAACCCTAGTACAATGTCTTTTAGTTGTTTCCTTTAAAATAAGACTGAGATGCACATCCCTACATCTACTAGTACTGCAAAGACATGGTGCAATAACATTGATAAAAGAAGTACTTGATTAATTTCACAAGCTTCAAGTTATTTTATGTCTTTGTTTTTTTTCTCTCATCTAAGTACTCTTTTGCTCCATAAAGATTAATATTAGTACGAAAGCATTATTTAAATACAAAATATCATGGTTCGATATATAGAGTGGGTCTGTGAGTGATCTTTGAGTATAAATAGGAATGAATGAACTTCTCTTGGTTTCAAGAATAATTTATTCTCTACTAAACAAGGCCAACCACATGAAGGTGGAAGCTCATATGGCCCCTTCCCCCCCCTCACATCACTCTCAATTCCCCAATACTCAATCTATAAAATAGAAAATAGACAAAAGAAACATAGTAATCATGCATAGAAACTACCAAAACAAAAATGAAATCAAACTTAAAAACATGTAATTAACCCACATAAAAAAAACATTTAAAGAGAATAATTCATACAAATTAAAATATCTAGTTATGTACCTCATCGACTAACACAAAATTTGTATCATCCTTCTTTTGTATCTTCTTATGTATCTTCTTCTTGATCATCCAACTTGACATCTGTATCAACATCCGGTTCAGAAACAATGTTGAATTTATTGATGATATCATCATCGTCATCAATATCATTTTCGAGCATATATTCATCGATATCATCATCAAGAACGGGTGCATTGTCTCTTACGTGTGGTTCATCTTCTTTGTCTTCTTCATCTGTCGATCCATATTCTTCCTGCTCTAAATCTACATCATATTCTTCTTCAATATAATAATCTTCATCTACAATATACTTTATTGGTCTTCCTCTTGGATCATATCTAACAACAAATGACCAATCCCTCTTACGTGGAACCTTTGAGTAAAAGACTTGTTCACATTGACTTGGAAAAACATAGCGGACATTTTCTTTTTTAAAAACCATTGTTTTAATCATCGGAAATCCGTTGGCATGTTGAATTATAGTTCTTTCCTCATCATGTTCATGCATTCGTAACCTATACCATTTGACATCAAAAGAAAATAATTTGAGGGAATTAAAGTTACACTTAATTATATCATTCAAAAACCCATAGTATATATTTTCATTTTCTCGAGGACGTCTGTCACTCCTAGAGGAAACATTAGTGACCTAGAATACTGCAGTTATCCCACTATCATAATTTTTCCTAGTTTCATCCAACTGTTTGATGCGAAATTTATGACCATTGCACCACACATCCTTGTGGTGTTTCAACTGCAATATGCCATACATGTAAAAGATGCATTGTCAATTAATAATAAACAAATTTATATAGCTTGGACAACATAATATGAAAAAAACACTCCTACGGTCACATTAATATAATATAAAATGGGTGAATTTGCTTTCCTTTCCATCTTTCAAACAATATGCTAAATCTATTTCCCTTTGCGTAACATCGGAATATCCATTACAACGAGCTTCTCTAACCAATCTAGATAGTTCTTTCCATGATAACCTACCGCCATGACGTTGTTTTCATCTATCAATCCATACCTTCATCCAATCAAGATTGTTTGCAATGTATAAATGTAGTGCATTCCAATCTTGAGCAACTGACCGATCAAAAAATCATAAATCACCAATATTAAATATTAGTTATAACCATGATAAATATTAATAAATTATGAAAGAACAAATATTGAATGAGTATGATCATATACACAAAAAAGTGAAAAATATATATTTATTACAAATATCCAGAATTTAAATATTACCTCTCACTTTCTTCATTGTACCTTTTTGTTGACGGGCGTTTATGACACACCGTCAACGAGAAGGGAATATTTATACCAAGGTTGTCTATTTAACCCAAGTTGTTTGGTATAATCCACCATGACGGGTTTTATGGCTCTGTTAGCCAACTAGAGTTCTAAATTAAATAAAAGATGTAAACTAAATAGATGTACAATTCTATCAATCGACACTTTAATTACAATTGATTAACTAACAATGTTTATATACAATAGATATATACAATTTACAAGG
Source organism: Picea glauca (assembly GCA_000966675.3). Lineage (NCBI taxonomy): Eukaryota > Viridiplantae > Streptophyta > Pinopsida > Pinales > Pinaceae > Picea > Picea glauca. The sequence goes on from JZKD02S1883649.1 coordinate 202,434, forward strand.
TTTAAGCAAAGCCTTGTGAAAATAATTGTTTTAAAATAATGGATATGAACAATATTAAAAATAAACAAAATTATTCTAGTACTCTAACTACCAAACTAATAAACGATGGATGAATAAGATTGTAAATGATATAAGGAAAATAGAAAAAACAATTAATGTTTAAATGATGCAATCACTATTCATTCAGAAATCAACAAATTAAACAAACAATAAGCTAACTAACCTCACACTGATCAACAGTACTTAAACTAGATTCGTCTCTTTGTATTGGTATAAGATCCTCTTAACCTGTGTCAAGTGTAAACCTATGATAAAAGAAAGCATAATACTTCATGAAAAAACTCAAAGAAGTCTTTTATATTCCAGAACAACTTTATGATGACAAAAAGACAAATGATTTTATATTATGTGACTTTAGAATGTCCAATAACTAAAAATGAAAGAAATTCCAACTCTCGGTGAATGGTATTACCAGCTACCTAGCATCAGATGTAAACTCAAAATACTTGAATAGACGATCAGTCATTGATTTCAACAGCACCAAAATATAATGAACCGTATAAAGAAAAACATGACATAAAAGATTATATGCAGAACAAACTAAAGCTAGTTTGATACAGATAAAATTTCACATCTAGAAATTACATGAGAGAACAATGAAAATATTTCACAATCTACACAGGATGAAAGCCAAAGAGTAAACTGTGTTCCCATATAGTTTCAAAAAAATAAGTTCATCATAATGGTCCAGGAGGAATTGTCCCTATCACTGGGCAAGAATTGCTATTTAAACAAGTTTCTAATCGGTTCCTCATATCATGCAAGATAGAGATAGACCTTTTAAAATAAGATTTTACTAAAATAAAATAACAAAAAGATAATTTTGTTGAAGTCTTTCAATCCAAAATAGTTACATTATTAAACATTGTTTTTCAAAAATGAAAATCACTAGTCCACTAAACGTTCAACCCATGACTCATTCCACTAATCGTAGCACATCAATCTGTTGTTCACCTGAGACAAGGAAAACGAAATCTAAATTAGACAATAATAAAAATAAATAATTCAAAAGACAAGCTACAAAATATTTGATTCTGTAGCTGATCTAAAATAAATAAAAGATTACTTTTTATCCAAACATAATCAAATCATGAAATACAAGGGAACTATTTACCAATTCAGAAATTCGAAAGAGAAGCATGAGACAAATCTGAGTTTATAATATTATTGAAATTGGTGGAATTCTTAATAACCACATTTCTCGATCTCTTAATGTGCTTGTTGGCTCTGTGTGAAGTCGACCGAATGAAAGCTCTAAGCTCATTGTTTTCTCTTTCAAGGATTGAGTTTTGAGTGACCACTTGATTCAACTGCTCCTGTAGGTAAGGAATATCTCGGTAGTACCTTTCGATCCAGTCAAAACAATTCTCACAATACACTAGTTCATGATTTGGTAAAGGTTGAGTCTGATCTACAGTGGGTGACTTACCCTATTCCATGATTCTTTTGAGATCATGTTTAATGTCTAAAAAACCTTGTTGTTTCATTAAGAAAGGAGGAAGATTCGAGACGAAATCGAATTGCAGCGCATCTATGCTGGTATCATCGATAGAAATACGGTCGTCGACATCAATAACAAGGATAGGCTTTTCATGATCGTGATGTCGATTCCTCAGCATTCTGGATATGAGTCGACCAGATCTTTTGTTTTTAAAATCAATGTCTATAACTCTCTGTGTTTTTCGTATACCTTGTTTCTTGATTTTACTCTCATTTAAATCACCCACAATTGGCCTAGGAATAGGAACATAAAGGACCTTACCCTTCATATTATCCAATACATCTTCTAAGGGTTTTTTAGGAATAAAATCAGGTCTCTGGTGTGTGCCTTTGGATGGATTAAGAAAAACAACAGGGGTTTTAGTTATTGACACAGGGCTTCCTTGTAATTCGACATGTAGGTTTCTCAAAGAAGGAGTTGATAGGCAAGGGCTAGTGAGATCATCAGAACACGGAGGTGAGTCTATTACGGTTTCAGGTGGAGCGAACCCATTCCTATCCACGAAGTCTTGCCAATTATCCCCAAATTTTGACAATTGTTAAATGACAAAAATTTGAATCAGGTCGTGATGGAATAAGCTAGACTATGCATTTAGGTTTTTCCTTTGGTAAAATTTCACCATTTTTTGCAGGATCTTAAGCAAGTAGAATGACATATTTAAATCAAAACCTAAAAACACCATCAACAAATTGACATGAAACAAGAAAACTAGTCCATATCTACCCTCGCAAGTGACAAAATTCTTAAGTATCAACAATAAACCATGCTATCGAGGTTTAAACAAAACAATTGGTGTACCTTTGACATTGTAGCACGTCCTCTTGGAAACCATTAGTAGGTGCCAAGGGATGCCTTCAAATTTGATTTTTTGAACCAACGAGCTCCCTCTTGGGGCAATCCTGTGGCTTCTGCAATTAAATCCTTAGTCACTTCCAACTGTAAATCTCCTATATTGGCCTTATCACCATTGAATTTTTGGGAAAAATCTTGAGCAACCCCGAGGTTAAAACCCTCAAATAGTTTTATGAACCCGAACCAACCACAAGCCACGAGATTGTCCACAACGTCATCATGTGAGAGCAGGGCCTGCGATCCAGTCAGCTCCATCCTCACCACAGGCACCATCGGTTTGAAACCACATGATATAAAGGATAAACTCGACATTTTTGGAGGAGACCCAATACCTAAGGCTTTGGGAGAAAGCCACAATATCCACCACTCAGGATGTTGAGTGGATGTTGAACCAGAGGACAAGTGTGATTGAGAACTACCTCCTCTAATGACCTCCTATCCCAAAAATGAATAACTACCACCTCATGCAATGAATGAGAGATTGTGCTAGTAGGATGAAGGAGTAATTGTTTGAGGTCATGACTGACAATCCTGTACAATAATGATGAGATTGTGATATGAAAATAAGGGATAGAATTCATATTTCAAATTACACCAAAGTTTTTTGTTTTATGCACGATCATAGATTTGGTAACATGATAATATAACACTCCCAGTGAAAAAATGACTAAGGAACACCCCAAAGGTGATAAACATGTGCGCAAATGGTAAAGACACCACTCATAACACGATAAGATCAACACCATCTAAGGTTCTTAAGATCATTAGGTGTTCTTAGGTATTCACCCAATTTCATAAAGAGAAACTATATAAACTGTATGATGTGTCCATACCAGAGCTTGTTTCAATTTCATGCTTAAACAGTCATGAAATTGAACAAGAAAAAACGATAGATTAAAAGAAATGAAATCAAACACACAATTAATCAAACGAATTTTTCAAAACAAAAACATCATAAAAAATTTCGCAAACACAAAGATGCAGCTATAGAAAATTGTATCCCATTAAGACGATGTTTTACATTGATAAAATCGACATGAATAATCTGGTTGCCAATAATTTCCCCAACAGTTGCTCCCCTTCAATTTTTTTGATAGAGTTCACATCCCAAATGCAATCCACTGCATGCATAGCTTGCAATGCTAATTTAGGACGATATTGACTAATATACACCATGGATTCATATACCATATATCCCTCCACCATAGAACCCTCATCACGTGCTCTTTGTCTAACCAAATCCTTCATTGATTTCAAGTGCCTCTCCACCATCCACATTGACCTTGTGTGTACAAGTCCACACATTTCAATCTCCTCAACTTGGTGTATGAGGTAGTGTTCTTGTGCATTGAAAAATGTTGGAGGTAGATACTTCTACATTTCACACATTAGCTGAGGAATTTCTCTCTTCCAATACTTTATATCATCTTCATGGATTTATTTCATTGAAAACCATCTACAGATCATGACGCAAGAAAACAACATGTTTCAACTAAACATAATACATATTACATTACAAGTAAAACACATGTCATTAAGTACAACAAAAAATTGAAATTGTTTTTGCATATATATTGCAGATACTTACCTCATGTATTTTCCAAGATCATATATAAATTGTTTGACGTTGTTATCAAATTTGTTTGGGAGATATAGAGGTAGAACATAATGTAACAATAAAAATGAAGGTATGCCAATCATGTGTTTTTACCCCACCAAATTCACCTTTCTTAGTTAAGATATTTTTTTATGTTTGAACAAAAACATGTGGGAAATTTAATTCTTTGAATGACCTCTTTTACACCATTTCTTTGCTTCTTTGTTAATAAACATGGAATTTTTTTTTTGTCTCAATCGTTATTTGATCGTATCACACTTTGCATTGCATGATTGGCTTCATGAATGCCATTACAAATTTTGACATTTTTTTCTTTATCCCTCCTTCCATCTATGATTCGCCATAATGTTTCTGTCACACTCTTCCCCATATACATTGTATCAAACAAATGAACTATTTTTACCTCCTTATAGTAAGGCAACCTCGTGAATTGAGTGGGATGACATTTCATTCCTCGTGGAAGCCCATTATTACTACCTTCACGACGACGACATTGATGAAGCATAAAAATAACCAGAACATTATTTATCAAATGCGGTAAAATAAATAGAATAATTAAAATAAAAGTTCAAAACATGATTCCATTTAAGATACATAAAAAAAATGCATACCTCGAGGATTAATTCTTTCATATTCCAACTTCCATAGGCAAGGTGTCATTCTTTGTGGTTTTAGTCCAGTCTTTTGTTTCCCATTGAAAATATATTTTTCAGTAGTACGATACTTATGGTTATTAGAGAGGAAGTGTATATACTCATCAAACACCTCCTTTCCTAAACTTTTTAATCGACGAGATTTCATCTTAGGACCACCAATTGGACATGCAAATTTACCCTTTGTTTGAAGACCTACAACGGATGGATTAATGTGAATTATTAATATACGAAAGGATTATTTAAAAAACATGCATGATATATTAAATTAATTATATATTATTCAAGCATGCAATATGGAATGTTACATACCAAAAAAATGTGTTAGTACCAGGGCATCATGAATTGTCCATAAAAGTATTCCACGGCATTGAAATCTCTTCTGGCCAATTAGTTTACAGATGTCATACATGGTGATGTCCTCCCATAACTTTAGTAGCTTATTGATAAGAGGCTTGATATACACATTCATATATTTAACTTGGTACTTACCTAATTGTTTTAAATTGCATGAAATTACTACCATGGTATGTATATATATGTAAATAGATAAATAAAATATATTATGCAAAAAAAAAAATGAAAAATTTACATTCGGAAAATTAATGTAAACAAATACTTGGAACAATCATTGTCAACATTATGTTCTCCCTCTTTATTGACATCCAAGGAGGAATGTTATTGTTGATAACAAAAATAGGCCACATTGAGTAAACAGACCGAAGCTCTCCAAATGGATTAATACCGTTAGTTGCCAATAAAAGACTTACATTATGAGGTTCATCTGTAAATTCTGGCCATTTTGCAGCAATTTCCTTAAATTCATAACCATATGCAGGCATTCGAAGAACGCCATATTCAATTCTCTTTCATGCATGGTAATCCATAAACCGTGCTATGCTTTGGCACCTAAACAATTGATGCAAACATTGAATTATGGGAATATGTCAGAGAACCTTTTGAGGCACCATTTTTGTTACTTGATCAGTTCGATATCTACTGATACCACATACTGGGAATTTTGTTTTCGATGCATGTTTTCCATAATATATAATATGATCATCAGTAAATACATCTATAATTTGATACTCCATTCCAATGTATTTCATAATGGCATGTAAATCTCGATATGTGCAAGGTAAAATATTTGACGAGGGTAACAGAAATTCACCTAACAATCTAAAACATAAAAAATAATTAGTTAATGTAAAGAGTAGTAATTGTAAATACTGCATTTTTATTTTACACATTAATTAACACTAAAAAAAAGGGGAAAAAGTCAACCTTTATGTATATGTGATGAAACATATTACATACCTTAGGATATGTGTCATACAAGTGTTCGACAAATGATTTGTAACCTTTAAGTTCACTAGCAACAATGTAGTGGAGAGAATATTTGCTCTTGTCCCTTTATAAAGTCGTTTATTTGCCTTTTCAAGCAGAGGTTTGTCATAAATACCATCACTATTGTCCCCATGATTCTCATAAGGATTACCGAATAAGTCTTGGATCATTTGATTTGTCCCATCATCTTGAACTATGTTATTATTGTCATCTACTTCCATGGGATCATTAACTTGATCTTCATTATTTGATCCATGTTCCTCATCTTGTACAACATCATTTCTGCTACTACTTGGTTCTTTCTGCAGAAAGTTAGGGGGGAAATCTAACTTTATAATTACAAACAATCATGAAAAATTAGTGCATGTATAAAACAATATAATCAATATTGAGAATACA
>JZKD02S1883649.1:208996-233609 GCA_000966675.3 Picea glauca
GATGATATTAATTTGATCCCCCATCCATGTGCCCATGTTTTCTACAATGTTTTTTAGTTGTTTCTATTAAAAATCTTTCGGGACGTCTAGTACAACAATTTTTGCAAGGGAAATAACATTTATCGTCACCCTTTTCACCCTCTTTAATTGTTTTCTCACCTCTATTGTTTCCTGACATTCTTCCCCACAAACATATACTGATAATTTTCTTATAAAATTGAGTGGTGCATAATAGAATATCTATTATATTTTTCTATTATAACATATGAAAAAGAAACCTATTTTTGTTCGCCAAGAAGACCTTATACCCTTTTTGAACTGTTGTTGTTATAGAAAAATTGTTGCAACATCCATAAAATGAAACATATTTATAGATTTTATAACATCGCAATTTTGATGATAGTTGACCAAGTCAATGTTGACATTGTCAAATAGTGGGTGATCGTTAGGTGGGGAAAACCTAGTGTCTAGACCGTCGCAAGTGCAACATACAGAACATCTCAATTGCAATGACTATTGACCAAGTCAATCTTGACTTTGTCAAATAATGGGTGACCATTGGGGGAAGACAACCTAATTTCCACACTGTCGCAAGTGCGATGCACATTTGATTTTATCACAAGAGATACATCTTCTGAACATCGTCACTAATGAAATGATTTGAAAATTACGTCGCAAGTGTGACAATATCGAGCAATATGGAGAAAAAAAAATCAAAATTTCCTTTATTTTGTGACAGTATGGCCAACTTTGTTCATAACGTTGCAATTAGATCGTCACAATTTTTCCAATGTGTAGTAATGCCACCTATACCACAACAAGTGCATAAACCATGCAATGACACCTTTATCATCAACACATGTACTATACCATGTGCCAACCATGTACATCAACCATCTACATGCACATCAACCTATACTATATCCATGTTCCAACCACGCACATCAACCATGTACAACAACACCATACCATATACCGTAATATATCATCAATTAAATGCCTCAACCATATGCCAAGAATATGTGCCAGCTGTGTACTAAGAATATATCAATATCACCAACAAGTGCCTCTATCAATGTACCAATATCAATAACATCATCAACCATACAACATGCCAACCATGTACCTCAAACAAGTGTCATATCACTCATTATATGCCTCAACCAACTACCATAAACCATGTGCCAATGTATCCAAGATATGTACCAAGAATGTATCTCAACAAGTAGACCTCAATCAACATGTACCATACATCCAATGATGTGCCTCAAGTCATATACCAAGGCCCTCAAACACATGCCTCAAGTATGCTCCTCAAAATCACAAAGATACAACCTCAAACCTCGAGTATGCACCATAACATGTGACCAAACCATAAACCAAACCAGCCAATAATGCCTCTAATCAATGTACCATCACATTACCAAGATGCACCAAATCACATACTATCATCACCATGCTGGTACCATAACATATACTATTATCACCATGCATGTACCATAACACCAAAACTATAATCCTTAACCCTTACCTTTGATCTTGTATATGTTTTGTTACACTGTTAACTCACATGTAGCTTCATCAGACCTTCAACAACCTAGTACCAGTATGCTATCTCAATTCTACAAGTGCCTCGCTAGACAAACACTAGATGACCCGCAAGGATGCCTCGCTTGACAGATATAGTGCAACCCGCGAGGATCTCAGTAATTAGGGTTTTTCAAAAACCCTTTCCTTATGTAGATATGAAACTCTCTCTATTTTCTCTCACTTTATTCGTTGCCTCATAAGTCTCGTCATATTCACCAAGAGACCAAAAAGACCATAACAAAATCACTAGACCATAAAAATTCACTAGATAGATATTCAATGTAATTGTGTGTGTGTGCTTGTCAATGACTCCTTGAGGGGTATTTGTACTTTTTCTAGGTAACTTATTCCCTTAATTTAGGGCTTCTATAGATCACTTGTTACAAACAATTTACCCCTTTGACTAATTGACTTGTAACCAACTAGGGCTTATTAACCCTTCCTTGGGGCTTGCAACTTCACAAGGACATATCTCCCTAACCGTGAGGAACCACATGGCGTTCCACATATCACCAGAAATGGCATGATGTGTAATATTCATATATGATAGTCTTACATGTAATTTCACTATCCTTCATGTCATTATTCCTCAATAAACTTTGAGTCCCATAACCACACCTCTGGGCTACATGTAGAATACATCAAATGTACCCAACTAACTTATCATCAATATCGATCATATAGATGATAAACAATTGTCCAATGATCTTGTCCACATCTCTAGGGATTCTGTAATTCTCCAAGGGTTGAAATCAATCTCCAATATCACTCTCCAAGAGTTGACATCAATGACAACCAACTATCCAAACCAATTGTCCAACAACAGCTTTGCTACAACCATTTCTCATTCCTGAATGGAAGTGGGGCGTATTTACAATTGATTTATTACTAATCTTCCCAGAACAGTGAAGCAACATGATTCCATCATGGTGGTGGTGGATAAATTGACTAAAGAAACACATTTTGTTCCAATAAAGACTACACACAATGCAACAAATATTGCAAATATTTTCATAAAGGAAGTTTATAGGTTACATAGATTTATTAAGACAATAGTTTCAAATAGATATCCAAAGTTTCCTTAAAATTTTTGGAAAGGTTTGTTCAAAGGCTTTGGAACAAATCTAAATCTTAGTACAACATATCATCCAAAGTCAGATGGGAAAACATAAAGGACTAACAGGATAATTTAAGACATGCTTAGAATGTATGTGATGGATCAACCATCAAAGTGGGAAGATTATATTCATTTAGTTGAATTTGCCTACAATAATGGGTATCAGGCCTCATTGAATATGATTCTATTTGAAGCATTGTATGGCATAAAATGTAACACTCTCGTGAGTTGGGATAATCCAATAGATAGAGCAATTGTTGGGACATAATTATTAAAAGAAATGGAAGAGTAGATGAAAAAGATAAAGCATAACTTAAAGGTTGCCAAGGATAGGAAAAAAATTTATGCAGACAAGAATAGAGTTTTCAAAGATTTTAAAATAGGCAAACATGTGTTTTTGAAAGTGAGGGAAGAGAGAAGTTCTCTAAGATTAGGAAGTTTCCTGAAGTTGGAAGCGAGATATTGTGGGCCTTTTTAAATATTAGAAAAGATAGGGCCAATTGCATACATATTAGCATTGGATGCATCCATGAGAGTGCATAATGTATTTCATGTGTCATTGTTAAATAAATATGTGTCTGATACTAACCACATAATGGATTGGAATGTGATCCAGGTGGATCACGAAGGGGATTTTCGGGTGGAACTAGTACATATGTTGGACCAAAAATTCAAAGTGTTGAGAAAAAAATCCATAGGGATGGTAAAGGTTCAATGGACCTGCTACAGTCCTGAAGATTCTACATGGGAGCATGAATAAAACATGTGGGAAGAGTACCCGTAAATTGTTTTAAATTTTGAAGGAGGCAGAATGCAAGACTCCATTTTGGAAAGGTAGAGTTCAAGAACAACATCTCATACTCCTAGCCAACTGCAATGGGTACCTTGATAAATGAATGGCTCATTCCTTGGGTTAGCCTTGATAAACAGATGGTATGTTCCTTGGGCTAACCCTGATAAACAAATGGTGCATTCCTTGGGTTGGAGAGTTGAGAGGAACAAAATATTGATGGTTGGAGCTGTTTTTATAGTTGTTAAATTGTAGGATTTTTATTTCTAAGTAGTCTGATGTAAATTTTCATATATATGTATATGTGTGTGTGTGTGTGTGTTTGTGTATGTGTGTGTGTATTGGCATAAAAGTTCACTGAGGACGACGCACAATTGTAGGGAAGGGTGAATGTAACATCCCCATTATAATCCCCAGTTTAATTAATGTGAACTGTATTTCAATTTTTTAATAATAAAATGTGATGTTAGCTGCTAAAGGGGACATGGGCAAGAGATGGGTGTTGAATTAATCATCAAGAGAGGAAAGTGTCTAGGATAATGGGAAAGAGGGGGGTCAAAGGGGGAAATACCCGTGTATATTAATTTAACCCATTTTTCCTAAACTTGTGTATCGTATATGAACCTTCCCATTGTTGATTAATTGGGTTTGTTGTCATTGATGTCAAACCTTGAAGCAAGTCCGATAGAAAATTTCGGTAGTCCCATTAAGTGTGGATAAGGGACCCATGTTTTTCTGAGTAATTATGTAATGAAGATCAGTGCAATTGCGGGAAATACTATCATAGATGGATAGTACATGTCGTGTCATTTCTGGTGATATGTGGTACGTCATGTAGTTATTCATGGTTGAGGAGATATGGCTTAGTGAAGTTGGAGAACCCTCATGATTTGTATAGAATCCCCTAGAAGGTCAAAGAGATCAATTATTCTAGAAGATACTAGAAGAATTTTACTAGTCAAAGTGGTTGTAACAAGGAGTTAATAATGAGAAAATTTGTTGCAATAAGAAAATAATTAAAAATAAATTAGTTGCAACAAGAACTGGTGAGTTTTCTATTTATGGTAAAGTGGTTGCAAATGGGTAAAGTAGTTAAAAGTGGGCTAGCCCTAAAAAGAGGAAGTTGGGTAAAACAATTAGAATATAACCCCTAATGGTAGCTACTTGGAGAGTATAAATAAGAGAGCAAGGGTCTCTCATTAGCACCTAATTTGAGCACATTGAATATCTGTTTTGTGAAATGTTTTAGGAAGGTATCATTGAAAAGTATATAGCAGTGAGTTTGAAGCAACGATGAGTGAATTTCCAGGAGTTGAAGGGTCGAGACTGTGTTTATTGAACTAGGGTTTTACTGAAGACATCCTCAAGTTGTAGTACTAGAAGGGCATGGATATCCGTGGGCCACAGTGGAACAAAGCATAGATACCCGCAAGTTTAATAATGAAAAAGAATGGATACCCGCGATTTTACTAAAGGGTGAAGAAAAGGAAGATCAAATATATCAATAGGGACAAGTTGCAGAGCTGAGAAGAGGCTACAAGAATATCTGTTTGTGAAGGTACAACAAATATATCTACAATAATGAAAGGTATGTTATATGTTTTTCTTAAGTAGGTATTTGGTGAATTCTTGGGGTATGACCATGGGATATTGAGTTTTTTGCTTGAGGGACTATTGGTTGTATGATATATTCTATATCACATAGATCTACAGGGATACATTACTATTGTATTGGTTGTTTTTTGTTGGGATACTTCATTGGGCATCTTGTTAATACATATCCTATGTTATTTGGAGTATGGTTGAGGGTTTATAGTTGAGATATAGTGTTATCAGTACAGGTTGATTTTTCATAACAGTGAGGGTTTGATGTATGGATAATGTAAGGGTTTCAGATAGACATATGTATGAATCTAGCACATGGTTTTGCTAGATCTACTTGGATATTGGATGAGTATTTATTTCTATCAGATCATCCAGTTTGTGAGAAGATACAAAGAGTTCAAACAATAACAAAAACTGAGACAGTAACAAAGACATAGAGACATAAAGAGTGTTAGCATACTAGCAGAGTTTTGTTTTAGTCCGTGAGTTGCAACAAATAGAGGTGAGAACATTTGTGAGTTGTAGTAGGGAAATGTGTGGATACTCATGTGTTGCAATATATACAGGTCGCATATCTATAGGAAAGTTTTGAAGAAGATTGGTACAAGTTGGGACAAGCTTTCAGTGACAGGTATTACAGTGACAATGTTGATTCTGTGACATTGACATGTTGTCTACATTTAGCATTTATACTTCAAGGTGATTTGGATAGGGAAATAATAGGTTGTTGTAGCCACCTTCCGGTTGTAGCTAGAGAACATAGGGGGTTGTAGCCTCCTTATGGTTGTAGCCATAGAATTGGGGATTTGGAGCTTTTCTCAGGTTGTATCCTGAGAATATAGGGGGTTGGAGCCTCCTTCCATTTGCAACTGGAGAACAAAGGAAGTTGGTGCTTCCAATGAATGTACTTCTTAAATACATATACAAAAAAACATTTTTTGGTTTTCTCCCGCATTGGGTTTCCACGTAAAAATACTGGTGTATTGTGTATGTGTATGTTGCTCATTGTTCATGGTTTATTTTTTCTGCACTTGTTGAATGATATTGGTAAAATTGTTCATATATATATTGTGGTTAAAAATTATTAAAAATCACTATTATTGATTCACCCCCCTCTGAGTAATCCAACACCCATTTATGATTGAGTGTTTCCAAAGCCAATCATTGAATACATGTAACAAGGTGGGTGTGAGTGGTCACATCCTAGATTTATTGGGCACATGGGGGTTGAGTACAATCATCTTGGCGAAGAGTGTGATTCAAGTAAGCCAAGCCACAAGAGAGAAAATTTGTATGGGTTGGAACAACATTTTTTAAAGACATCATTTTTTGTGCATGGGAATAAAGGGGAGACCAACAAAGAGATTTGGGAGTGGGTGTAGTCGTGGAGGGTGAACTCTAGAGTGTAACTGGAGTGAATTGGAGATGGATAACTGAAGAGCTAGGTTTTCAATCCTAAAGAGTGAACTCCTGTGTGATTTTCACTAAAACAACAAGTGTTTTTTGTTGGTTTGTTGATAGTTTTCCTAGCAACAATTTCCCTTGAGTTCCTAGCTGAGAGATTCCCAGTTACCTGCACCAAAGAGACCCTGATAAATGAATAGAACATTACTTGGGTTAACTCTGATAAACATATGGTACATCCCTTGGGTTATCCCTGATAAACATATGGTACATCCCTTGGGTTATTCCTAATAAACGAATGGTGCATTCCTTGGGTTGGGAAGGTTAGGAGGAAGAGAGATGGTAGAATAATTGGGATAATTATCGGAGAATATCAGTTGGATTATGAATTTTATGAGCTGTGGGTGGGCTGTGAGATACCTACCTGTTTTGTGGATTACTAGCCTCAACTCGGGGGTGAATGGTTGTTGATATTTGGAACAATAATTCTATGGTTGGGTGGAACGTCCATCCCAAGCAGTTGGTTTCATGATTCTTGTTTAAATATCAGTGTTTTATCTTGTTTCTAAGTTATTTACAAGTGGTATTATTGTGTGTGACTCTCTGTAAATGAGAATGAATTATATGTTTTTGTAATGAGTGGTTTAGTTGCATTCCATGTTGATTATTAACATGATTTAGATGCATATGTTTTATGGTTATAGACAATAGATAAATTTGTTTTAGATTTGTAGTTGTAAGCTACAGGAAATTGATTAACAGTAAAATAATTACTTTAGTTAGAAGAAGTTTTGTGTTCATGTGTATTATGCATCGTAACGTCCCTCGTTCGAGATGGGGAATGTCACATTATGGTATCAGAGTCATAAGGAATAGATTTTTATGTGGTGTGGCCCAACCTGGGTGTTGGGTACGTTAGACATATCTTGGACATCCTGGTACCATAAAACAATTGCAGTAGTAAGAAGCCAATTATTTTATCATGGAATGAAGAAGGATGTTGTTGATTACATTTCCATGTGTATGGAATGTCAAAGACTGAAGGATGAGCATAGACACCCAAGGGGTTTACTACAAACATTGTCAATTCCGGAGAAGAAATGGGAAGTGGTAACAATTGATTTTATAACTAAATTTCCCAAGACAACAAGACAACATGATTCATAATGGTTACGGTTGATAAATTGACAAATGCTTCTCATTTTGTTCCTATAAAAATGACTCATACAACAACTAATATTGCATAAATTTACATGAAGGATATTGCTAGGTTGAATGGAATGCGTAAGGCAATTGTCTCAGACAGAGATACCAAGTTCACTTCAAATTTTTGGAGAGGATTATTTAAATTGGTATAAATATGAACTTTAGCACAACATAGCATCCATAGTCAAATGGGCAGACAGAGAGAGGCAACGAAGTGATTTAAGACATGTTGAGAATGTATGTGATGGATAATCCATGTAAGTGGGAAGATTACTTGCATTTGGTTGAGTTTTCCTATAATAATGAGTATCAAGCTTTGGTGAAGATGAGCCCATTTGAAGCTTTGTATGGTAGAAAATGAAATACTCCAGTGAGTTGGGAAAACCCAACTGATAGAGTAGTACTTGGGCCAAAATTTCTCAAGAATATGGAAGACCAGATGGTTAAAATTAAGCATAATTTGAAGGAAGCACAAGATAGACAGAAGAGTTATTCAGACAAGAACATGAAAACTAGATAATTTAAAGTGGGAGAGCATGTTCTTTTGAAGGTGAATCCCAAGAAGAGTTCATTGAAGTTGGGAAGTTGTACAAAGCTATCAGCCAGATTATGTGGTCCATTTGAGATATTGGACAGAATAGGACCAGTTGCATGCATGCTTGAATTTTTTGCTTCTGTGAATGTGCATAATGTGTTTCATGCCTCTTTGCTGAAAAAATATCTGCATGATCCTAACCATGTTATTGATTGGAATCTGATTCAGGTGGAGCTAGAAGGAGACTTTTAGGTCCTGTCGATGCACATATTGGATATAAAAGTCAAAATGGTTCAAAATCGAGTCATAGAACTGGTAAAGGTTCAGTGGACCTACTATGGTCCTGAAGATGCTACTTGGGAGAATGAAGATGCCATGCGGGCAGAGTACCCGCAACGTTTTGAAGAATTTTGAAATTTTGATTTATGTTTTGTATGTGCACTAAGGAAAGTGCCAAAATAAGGGGGAGGGGAATGAAATACCCCAGTTTTGAGTCCCCATATTAATAATGTATTTTTTTATTTAATGAAAGGTCAGAGTGCCTGAACAATTAAAAGAGGTTGGAATGCCTAGGAAACGTAATACTTTGAAAATTGTAAAGAATAAAATACATCATTGGTTACGAGATAGATGGGGACAAAAGTTATAGGAGCCTATGATTCCATGAGAGAGGGGGCTAAAGGGGATAAGTATTTTTATTATATTTTATTTACCCATATTGGTTTTAATTGAGAAAAGTGGTTACATGAGCTTCTTGGGGGGGAGGCCATGTGGTTCTTGATTTCATGTAATTATATAAACACCTCTTGTGGGTTGTTTGGGGGTTCACTCTTTCATTTTGGTTCATTCATTCATTCGTTTTCTTGGTTGAGACATGGGGAAAAATTGTTGACGAAAGAAACCATTGTTTTGTTGGTTGTATCAATTATTGGTGTATTCCAACCATGAATTGGTGCTTGTATGTCTGAGATGCATTGGCATGTGTTAAACCTTGTTCACAACTACGATTCCTGGGAGTCCCAACATGGAGATTCTTGACCAGATGTATTGGATCCCTGGAAAGAAGTGGAAAACCTTAAGGAATTTCTTGCATCGAAGGGGGTTCATTGTCTTTGGGTGGTGCAGGATAGATAGAATAGATTTGGTGTACTTTGTATTGTTGTTTGTTGAGAAACCTATGGGACTTGATTGTTGACTGGTTTGGGAAGCTGATTGTCGCTCGGGAACCCGTCCTTGTGGATTCATAGCCCTGAGTCAGGGGTGACCTGATGTTGATACATGGAACAACAAGGTCTGAGGTTGGTGATTGGTTTTGTTTAAGATAAGTTCTCTTTGTCATGGTTTCCTTTTATTGTATATTTATTTTCGTTGTGTATTAAATATTATCTCTGAGATATATATTTTAATGTGACTTATTATTGATTATTGTTGTGCATACAATTATTAAGCATTATTTTTAAGTATACCATGAATCTTTATTATTGCATGTGCGGTTATTGCATTTCTTTCATGATTCTTTATTAATTAATTGTTATCAAAATTCGAAATCAGTTCTTGAAATGCAAATTGAAGTAGTGTGGCTAGCATGCTGGTGGCTAGGTATGTTACATATAATTTAATCTTTACTAATTCAATAGTTTTCCTTTGATTATTTTATATTTTCATTAAACTAGAACATTGCATAATCCTCCAACTTGATATCAAAATGTTTTCATTCATTTTGAACCACGTCTTTGAATTTAGGGTCCTTCAACTAGAGAATTGAACTTTAAAGGACCTGGGGGTTTTCTGATAGTATCCTTGACTTGTATGGAAATAGGGACATGGTGAGAATGTCCGACTTCTCCTATCCATGTTTGGATGATCTCTAGACTAGGAACCGTTTTTTCAACCATAATGAATCTATAAATTCTCCTAGAGATAGCTCTTGCTCGGACCCAAATATTTATATAGGTGGGTTTCAAAGTCAAGGACTCTATGTCACATAGAATCACATCATCAATATTGTAAATGAGGTATTTATCCATAATTTACATCCTTATATCTCCCTCCCACACCTCACCTTGTCTCAATATTAAATTCCAAATCACCTCCCATGATCATCCTTCTTCAAATCCATGTTCCTAGAAACAGAATCCCAAAAAAAATCCCTAAACATAAAAAGTCCATAGGCATTTATAAAATTGAAAGAAAAATATAAAACTAGGGAGAATATCTCCATACTAATGGAATTATATAAAAAATAATACATTCTTTAATTGAAGGAAATTGTACCATCTGACCAACAACCCCCCAAATGTTTCCTCCAGACTAAGTGCTTACAAACTCCACCCGGGGAGAGTAGACACTAATAGATATTTTACCTTACTAGATTCCATAATTTTTTCTTGAATCAAAATCACTTCTATGTCATTTGTTGCTATAATTATGTTTATACATTTTCTTTTGTAGGCACTCCCCAACCCTCTTATGTTATACGAGAGCACAATCATTTTGTATGGCCTTGGAGTGGGATTTGCCTACTCTAAAGGCCCCATAAATAGTCATTTATTTTCCTATTGAAAATTCCCAATTTATTGATTTATTTTCTCGATAAAGGTAAGATTTCCTCACCTGAACTTCACCGATTTCCATGCCTATACCTCCAACTAAACCTTCCTACTCCATTGCTATCACTTTTTTGTTGGAAAATATTAAATGGTATTTTTTAATTTTAATGGGATACAATATTCATCTGATGAATGCATGGTACTGATACTATCTCTGCATCCTACCTCCTTTTTGGGGATGTTTACTTCCCCCCACACAATGTTACTTCCTACATTCTAGTGAGATTGAAATTCATAGGGGTTTTGCATTTTTACCCCCTTTCCATAAGACTGACTTTTGAGAGGAAAATATTTCCATGAACAACAAATCTCCACATATTTTAGGTATTCCTATTCATTAATGGTGTCTAATTCCCTTAGGGGTAGAGCCTCCATGGAGGGGTGTGGTAGGGATTCTTATTTTTCTTAATGGAATCCTTCATGTTTATCACATCCACAAAGGTTAAGGGGTTCTTCTAAGTAGAGGTAGTTGAATCACCAGGGCCTTCAACCACTCTACGTTTCTCTCTGGTCTCAACCTCCATTACTATTCCTTTCTTTGGACTTGCAAATTTTTCTTTGTCTCTCATAATGTCTTGTAAATTTTTTTCAATAATAATTGAAGTGGAATCCTCATAGATTTGCTTGCCTTTTGATAAAGAGGGTGTCTTAATATTCTCCTTATCATTCGTTTATTGGTCGAAAACTAGTTCCCCAACCTCCAAATGTGCTTCAAAATATGCTTCTTCATCAAACATAACCTTGTTGGGGAATGTACACCTAAGATGACCATACATATGACAAATATAGCACTTTAAGAGAATATCGACATGGTATATCTCCTATTGGTAGGACATATTCCCCACCTAGATATTAATTCCTTTAGACAATTGCTCCCGGGTTCTTTTCAACACAAATCTTGGCCAAATAAGTCTTATCCAAGGATCGGGTTTTCTCATGTATATCCAACAACATCCTCCCCGTCTTGTTTCCAATAAAAGTAAGGGTTGTCTTTGACCACAACTCCAAGGGAAGGGTGTTATGTAGCTCAATAAATATGAAAGTATAACATAAGAGAAACCCTTAACTTCAAAAATAAATCAAAGCATTCACACAAAATAATCAACACAAGAGAAATGTAGTAAAACCCCTTGAGGTAGGGTAACACCATATATTATTCCTTAAGGAAGGAAACACTACTCAAGAAATACTTGTGTATCAATTACAATATAATTCACCATACCTCATTACATTTCTTACTCTTATTTATATAGTATATCTACCTCTTAGGAACATTAGAGAGAAGGAACTTTCTAGTTGGTGGAACCTTCTAGTAAGCAATTATTTTCCCTACAAGAACTTCTTTAGGTTCCCTTGTGGGCCCCTCTTGATTACTAAGAGACAGATCGTGCATTGTGAGTTTATTTTTCTTGTACCAAAGTTTTATAAACTTATTTTCCACATTAATATTAATTGTACCAATTGATGCCATCCAAGGATATCCAAGAATACCATCCACAACATTTATATCCATAGAATAAAAGTAAGAATGAAACACATATTTATCCATGGTAAGATTCAAATCCTTAAAAATTTGAGCACTCTTATGCTCAACTTGTGTTCTTTGAATATTCTTTTGTAACGACCCCAATCGTTATGATTACAACTGAAGCAAAAAGTGCAAATTTTTTTTTGTGTTTTCAGGCAGGAAGGCAATGATGACAACAGTTAAACCATACAACCTGACGATGAACACAACATATGCATTCAGGAAATAGACAACCAATGACCCCACACAATATCACATCATTCTACCGGACGAACATGTGACACAAGGACAATAAAACGACTACCCTCCCAACACAATCAAGACAATGCCTACAAGCTAAAGGACAACACCCACAATCCCGACACAATAGCTTGATGACCAAAAATTGCAAATCTCTTCATGCAGGAGCATCGCAAGGCGTGCAAGCATAGCCAACAACAAGACAGCGTGGATATAAGAGACAGATGGAAAAGCACCGAGCACATTTTTTTGAAAATGTTTTGAAATATTAATGAAGTCATTAAGTGGAGGCATGCATGTATTATTGTAAAAGGACCTTGAGTGATCCGCTCTCGTCCATAGTAGATAGGAGCCTTTATGTGTAATGAATGTAGGTAGATAGAATTTAATGCTTAGATTAGATAGTTTTAGAGTGCAAGAGGGAAACGGGATATAGACACCCTCATTGTATAGTGGAAAGATTATTATGTCAATAAAGCATAGAGAAGAGAGCAGAGAGATGTAGTTGAAAACACCCATGTACAGAGATTTGAATTAATAGAAAGAGCTTCGATTCAAATTCATGGTGTCGTATTTATTCTCTGTGTATGCATGTTGAGTTTTATTCTCATGGATGTTTACTTTCTGTTAAACATTTTCTTTATATGTTGTGTATATTATTTCATGCTTTGTGTTTGAATTCTGAGAGAGAGTAAGGAATGAGTTTCAATTGTTTCTCTGCCTGAGTGAGTAAAATTCCTGCAAGGAGTGCAGTGAAGTTTTTCCGCGAGGAGTGTGTTGACAGAAGTCAGAGTTTATCTTTGAAAGCTCAGGAGGGATAACAATTGTTCTCATTCTCGTAGAAGTGCAAGTTGAACACAGGAGCTGTGCAAGGTGTGCGCAGGCTGAGTAAAGTCTTAGAGGTTGTGAACCTGAGAAATTGTTGAAGGACTACTGCTGCAAGGAGTGCCCAGAGTCGAAGGAATTCAATTCTTTGAAGTAATTGAAGGATTCGCGGCAAGGAGTGCGTGTGGGAGTCTTCTTGAAGAATTGAGTCGTGGAGGAAGCTCAAAGGAATTTGTGCCTTAAAACGTTGGAAGAAGGCGAAACAACGTTGGCTTGCTGGTGGACCGATTTCATGAAGGCATACTTGCCCATTTCACAGAAAACATTAAGGAGGCATTTGACGGTCAGAATCCTCCATGGAGGATTCACGAAGTCTCAGAAGCTGTTAGATCTCGCAGAGGAGCAGGGGAGTTACGACAACATTCATCTAGTGCAAGATTGGGAAAATCGGACTGTAGGATTTGAACCAATGAGGGTCGTTGGATCACTCGCGAAATCACATCTCGGGGTTTTGGGAGGTGAAGGGTCGAAACCTTTGTAGCGAGACTCGCGAAAGGCGAAGTCCTGAAATAGAGGGAAAATCTAAGCCCCTGATTTGGAGGACACGTGTCGCGAAATCACCCGTATCAGGGTTTCGGGCATCGGAGGTCCGAAAGAGAAGTTTTTCAACTTCGCGAGTGGTGAAGTTGCGAAGTGAATCAGGATCATCCGTTAGGAGGAGGACAGGTGGCATAGATCTAGGGATCTCGCGAATTCAGGGTTTCGTAAGGTAAAAGCCCAAAGTTTGGGTACCCCAAGTTGCGAGAAGCAAAGTCACGAAGTGTCGAGGTTGCACATAAGAGACATGTGGCAGAACCACATGTTGGGCCTGCGAAATAATCAGTCGGACACACGTCACGCATTTTGAGGATTCAACACCCTGTTGACCTCTCGTGTCTCAGGGACTCGTGAGATAAAGGGATGAAGGTTCGAGCGTTCGACTCGCGAAGTCACGATTAGTGAGAACGAGAGGAGAAAGGTCAAATCTCGCCTCTCGGGGGTTTGAAAAGAAGGTGCCAAAGGTTGAAACTTTGAACTCGCGAAGGTGCGAGAGGTGAAAGGCGCTAGTGCTTAGCCTAGCCGGTGGTCGCGCAAGGAGGGTACTGACAAAGGGAGAGTTGTACCCATTTCGTGATCTTGGGTATCGCGAGATCGTAGAGGAAGAGCTGGAAGTCACGACTCGCAAACTTGCGAAATCGTGAGTCGTGGAAAATGACCTGTGGATCGATTTGAAAGGGGATTCCAGCAGAGAATCTAAAAGAGTCGATCCATCTCGAAGGGCATATAGAATGATCCTGTAAGCGGATCCTCGACCTGAGGGTCGAGTGGGTCTGCACCATCTGATATCAGAGCCTGATTCTTTTTTGTATATTTCAAGCAGGAAAAGAGAGAAGGAATTTCAACCATGCCGCCGAGGAGAAGAGACAGGAAAACACCCGATCCACCAGAGGATAGGGAAATGCCAGAAGGAAGGGGCAGGCAGGTGCAGAATCCAGAAGTGGAAAGAGATCTGCATGACATTCGCGCCAGACTCGTGGATGTGGAAATAAAAAAAAGGCACACAACTGATATTGGAGATGTTAGTGAGTCTCAAAGTGAATATGACAATGGACATGAAGAAGAAGAAATTGCAGCAGAAGATGCAGCAAATGAACGCTTGATTAGAGCTGTTGCAAGAATGAGTGCAAGAGCCAAAATGGACATTCCAGTTTATGAGGGAAACTTGGATGATGAAGAGCTTCTAGATTGGATTAGAGCTCTGGACACATATTTTGACTATGAAGATGTCGAAGAAGACAAGAAGGTCAAACATGTTGTCACGAGACTTAAAGGACATGCAACATTGTGGTGGGATGAATTGCATGCTGACAGACGTTGCCAAGGTAAATAGAAAATCAAGAGTTCGGATAGAATGATTGCAAAGATGAAAGCGAAATTCATTCCCAGGGATTATCAGATTACTCTGTTTCGGAGAATGCAGAATTTGAGACAGAAGTTGATGACAGTAAAGGAGTATACTGAAGAGTTCTACAGGCTGAACATCAGAGTAGGTCATCATGAAAATAATGATGAAAAGGTTTCCAGGTATATGAATGGCCTGAGATACGAAATTCAGGATGAGATGAGCATGATGACCATCCGAACGGTGGAAGATGCTTATCAAATGGATCTAAAGGCGGAAGAGAAGCTTAGCCGAAAACAAGGTCAAAGAGGCCAAGGTAGAAGTCGAGCCAGGGGAAAATCAGTCGTCCAAGATAGAAATCAGAAACCCAAGGAAGACTGGAAGAAACCTCAGATTGAGAGAGGTGGAAGCTCACAGAAAGGGCAATATGATGGACAGAGAAGGCAGTATGTTGATCAGAGAGGAGAGTATGTTGATAACAACATTTTTCCTCGTACTAGAGGTAGAGGAAGAGGAAGAGGTGGAGTGATAAAATGCTTCACATGCGGAAGGGTCGGACACAAGTCTTATGAATGTCCAGATAAGAAGAAAGAGGAAGGAGAGACTCACATTGCCGAAGCACAGAGGTGAAATGTTGAGGCAGAGGATGTTGAAGGGAAAAGATCGTTGATGATGCAAAAAGTTCTTTTGACACCAGAGAAGGAAGTGGAGAGTTCATTCCAAAGGAGAAAACTTTTTCGGACTGCTTGCAAGACCAAGGACAGGGTATGCAAGGTCATTGTGGACAGTGGTAGCATAGAAAATCTTGTTTCAACAGAGATGGTAGAAAAACTGGAGCTGGAGATGATTGATTATCCAAGCCCATACAGAGTTCTGTGGTTACAAAAAGGACATCAGGTAAATGTCACTAAACAATGTTTAGTTGAGTTTAAAATAGGAGGGTATAAAGATGAAATACTCTATGATGTTATTCCTATGGATGTTTGTCATATATTGTTGGGTAGACTGTGGCAATATGACAGGAATGTGATTCATGACGGGAGAATGAACACATACACCGTAGAGAAAAATGGGAGAACTCACATGTTGTTGCCAATCAAAGATAAAGAAATAAAACCTGAAGTAAGCAACACTGTACTTCTCATTAGTGGGAAGGAACTTCTTATAGAGGTTAAGAAGAAGGAGGAACCGCAATTCATTGTAGTCAGGAAGCCAAAGATTGTTTTAACCAGCACAAGGGTAGATGATTTACCAGAAGAGGTTCAGGAACTGCTGGAAGAGTTCGCTGACATAGTAGTGGACGAACTACCTCATTCATTGCCACCTATTAGAAGTATAAGTCATCAAATTGATCTCATACCTGGAGCGAGTTTTCCAAACAAATAAGCGTATAGATTGACGCCACAAGAGAATGAAGAAGTCAAAAGACAGGTCCAGGATTTAATGGACAAGGGGTTGGTGAGAGAAAGCTTGAGTCCATGTGTTGTTCTAACAGTACTCAATCCAAAGAAAGACGGAGGCTGGAGGATGTGTATTGAATCGAGGGAAATCAACAAAATAACCATCAGGTATAGATTTCCATTGCCAAGGATGGATGATCTGATGGATTGCTTGAGTGGAGTCAAAAAAAATTCGAAGATTGATTTGAAAAGTGGATATCACCATATTTGTATGAGAGAAGGTGATGAATGGAAGATATCCTTCAAGACTAATGAAGGGTTGTATGAATGGATTTTTATGCCATTTGGTTTAAAAAACGCGTCGAGTACTTTCAAGAGGTTGATGAATGAAGTCCTGAAGGAGTTCATCGGAAAATTTGTCATTGTGTATCTTGATGACATACTTATTTTCAATAAAACAGAGGCAGAGCATCTGAAACATTTGGCTACAGTGATGTAGAGGCTACAGCAAGAGAAGTTACTGATAAATATGAAGAAATCCTCATTCATGAAGATAGAGCTCATTTATTTGGGTTTTGTTATTTATGCAGATAAGTTGAGGATGGATCTAGATAAGGTGGAGGTGATTAAGAATTGTTCGTCACCAAAGAATATCTTTGAAGTTCGAAGTTTTCACGGATTGGCTAGTTTCTACTGGAAGTTCATCATAAATTTCAGTGGAATTAGTGCATCGATGATGGACACAGTGAAGAAGAGGCACAAGTCTTTTCACTGGACAGAAGAGGCTGAGAAAAGCTTCAATTTGCTGAAAAGGAAAATTATGGAACAACCAATTCTGGTGTTGCCTGATTTCCAAAAGACAGTTCAAGTAAAATGTGATGCAAGTGGAATTGTAATAGGGGCAGTCTTGAGTCAAGAAGACAAGCCGATAGCATATTTCAGGGAGAAGTTGAATGAAGCCAAGATAAAATACTCCACGTATGATAAGGAATTCTATGCTATTATTCAGGCATTGAAGAAATGGAGACATTATTTGATTCCTAAGGAGTTTGTCTTATATAGTGATAATCATGCATTGCAATTTGTGACTCAACAGGAGAATTTGAATCAAAGACATGTTAAATGGGTTGAATATATGCAAAATTTCACTTTTGTGATTAAACATATTTTTGGAACTACTAACAAAGTTGTTGATGCTTTGAGCAGGAAATGTTTGCTATTGCAGGAGTTCAGAGTCAAAACATTGGGTTTTGATGATCTCAGGGACATGTACAGAGATGATCCAGATTTTAARRAGGCRTATGAAGCARCYRMGAATCCAATTCTYAGGRATAGAAKCCAATGGGMAGARTACATGATCCAGGAAGGATTAYTRTTTAAAGGTAAYYARCTTTRTATTCCAAAATRMTCCATDAGGGWKAATTTKYTGAAGGAKAAACATARTGGRGGAYTGGHYRGACATTTYGKTCATGAMAAKAYRTTYRCAAAGYTGAATGAGTCATATTTTTKGCYARGAATGYRARMAKACDTCAAAAKATTYRTGVACADATGTAGAATTTGTCARCATTCAAAAGGAAAGAGGCARAATGYAGGTTTTTATCAACCATTACCCATACCTGAGAGGYCRTGGGATGCARTBAGCATGGACTTCATATTGGGGTTGCCAAGAACACAAAGAGGGTTTGACTCAATCTTTGTGGTAGTGGATAGATTTTCCAAAATGGCACATTTCATTCCATGTCAGAAAACCAGTGACACAACTCACATTGCAAACCTGTTTTTCAAAGAAGTCATTCGACTTCGCGGCTTACCAAGGAGCATAGTTTCGGATCGAGACACCAAGTTCGTACGACACTTCTGGAGAACCTTATGGAAAAATATGGGAACAAACTTGTCGTTTAGTTCGGCTTATTACCTCAGACGGATGGACAGACAGAAGTCGTGAATAGGAGTTTGGGAGACTTGCTGGGGAGCTTGGTGACAGAACACCATAGTCAGTGGGACAACATATTACCACAGGCGGAGTTTTCTTATAACGACTCGCTTAATAGGAGCACAGGACAAAGTCCATTTCAAATTGTTTATGGCATGCAGCCAAGAGGAATTTATGAGCTGAGGGATTCAGAACAGATTGCGACTAGGAGCGCTAGTGCAGAAGATTTCGCAGAGGCGATGAAGGAACTTCACAGTCAGGTGAAGGAACGATTGCAGAGTTCGAGCCAAGAATATAAGCAGAGAGAAGATCAACACAGGAGACAACTTTAGTTTGAAGTTTGTTATTTGATCCTTGCACATTTGAGAAAGGAAAGGTTCCTGAGTGGAACATATAATAAACTAAAGATGAAGAAAATCGGACCATGTAAGGTCTTGAAGAAATTTGGGGCGAATGCATATGAGATTGAATTACCCGATGGGATCATAATTTCTCTGATATTCAATGTCTCGGATTTGTCCCCTTATAAATATGAGGAAGAAGAAGCAGGTAGTGAACAGCCAGAGATTCAGTGGACAAAACAAATGCCAGTTGCAGAAAAGCAGCAGATGGAGCGCATACTGGATAAAAGAGTTGGTAAGAGGACCAGACGAAATAAATACTTTGAATACTTGGTCAAGTGGAAGGGCCATCCAGTTGAAGATGCCAGCTGGGAGAACAAAGAAGAAATCCAGAAGCATGGACAGACCCTGTACGAGCTCATGGACAGGAGCCCATGAAAATTTTCAAGCGAGGGAGTATGATGTAGGAGCATCGCAAGGCGTGCAAGCATAGCCAACAACGAGACAGTGCGGAAATAAGAGACAGTTGGAAAAACACCGAGCACATTTTTTTGAAAATGTTTTGAAATATTAATGAAGTCATTAAGTGGAGGCATGAATGTATTATTGTAAAAGGACCTTGAGCGATCCGCTCTCGTCCATAGTAGATCGGAGCCTTTATGTGTAATGAATGTAGGTAGATAGAATTTAATGCTTAGATTAGACAATTTTAGAGAGCAAGAGGGAAACGGGATATAGACACCCTCATTGTATAGTGGAAAGATTATTATGTCAATAGAGCATAGAGAAGAGAGGAGAGAGATGTAGTTGAAAACACCCATGTACAGAGATTTGAATTAATAGAAAGAGCTTCGATTCAAATTCATGGTGTCGTATTTGTTCTCTGTGTATGCATGTTGAGTGTTATGCTCATGGATGTTTACTTTCTGTTATACATTTTCTTTATATGTTGTGTATATTATTTCATGCTTTGTGTTTGAATTCTGAGAGAGAGTAAGGAATGAGTTTCAATTGTTTCTCTGCCTGGGTGAGTAAAATTCCTGCAAGGAGTGCAGTGAAGTTTTTCCGCGAGGAGTGTGTTGACAGAAGTTAGAGTTTATCTTTGAAAGCTCAGGAGGGATAACAATTGTTCTCATTCTCACATAAGTGCAAGTTGAACACAGGAGTTGTGCAAGGTGTGCGCAGGCTGAGTAAAGTCTTAGAGGTTGTGAACCTGAGAAATTGTTGAAGGACTACTGCTGCAGGGAGTTCCCAGAGTCGATGGACTTCAATTCTTTGAATTAATTGAAGGATTCGCCACAAGGAGTGCGTGTGGGAGTCTTCTTGAAGACTTGAGTCGTGGAGGAAGCTCAAAGGAATTTGTGCCTTAAAACGTTGGAAGAAGGCGAAACAACATTGGCTTGCTGGTGGACTGATTTCATGAAGGCATACTTGCCCATTTCGCAGAAAACATTAAGGAGGCATTTGACGGTCAGAATCCTCCATGGAGGATTCACGAAGTCCCAGAAGCCGTTAGATCTCGCAGAGGAGCAGGGGAGTTACGACAACATTCGTCTAGTGCAAGATTGGGAAAATCGGACTGTAGGATCTGAACCAACGAGGGTCGTTGGATCACTCGTGAAATCACATCTCGGGGTTTCGGGAGGTAAAGGGTCGAAACCTTTGTAGCGAGACTCGCGAAAGGCAAAGTCCTGAAATAGCGGGAAAATCTAAGCCGCCCGATTGGGAGAACACATGTCGCGAAATCACCCGTATCGAGGTTTCGGGCATCGGAGGTCCGAAAGAGAAGTTTTTCAACTTCGCGAGTGGAAAAGTTGCGAAGTGAATCAGGATTGTCCGTTAGGAGGAGGACAGGTGGCAAAGATCTAGAGATCTCACGAATTCAGGGTTTCGTAAGGTGAAAGCCCAAAGTTTGGGTACCCCAAGTTGCGAGAAGCGAAGTCACAAAGTGTCGAGGTTCCACATAAGAGACATGTGGCAGAACCACACGTTGGGCCTAGGAAATAATCAGTCGGACACACGTCATGCATTTTGAGGAGTCAACACCCTATTGACCTCTCGCATCTCAGGGACTCATGAGATAAAGGGATGAAGGTTCGAGCATTCGACTCGTGAAGTCACGAGTAGTGAGAACGAGAGGAGAAAGGTCAAATATCGCCTCTCAGGGGTTCGAAAAGAAGGTGCCAAAGGTTGAAACTTTGAACTCGCGAAGGTGAGAGAGGTGAAAGGCGCTAGTGCTTAGCCTAGCCGGTGGTCGCGCAAGGAGGGCACTGACAAAGGGAGAGTTGTACCCATATCATGATCTCGGGTATCGCGAGATCGTAGAGGAAGAGTTGGAAGTCACGACTCGCAAACTTGTGAAATCGCGAGCCGTGGAAAAGGACCTGTGGATCGATTTGAAAGGGGATTCTAGCAGAGAATCTAAAAGAGTTGATCCATCTCGAAGGGCATATAGAACGATCCTGTAAGCGGATCCTCGACCTGAGGGCCGAGTGGGTCTGCACCATCTGATATCAGAGCCTGATTCTTTTTTGTATATTTCAAGCAGGAAAAGAGAGAAGAAATTTCAACCATGCCGCCGAGGAGAAGAGACAGGAAAACACCCAATCCACCAGAGGATAGGGAAATGCCAGAAGGAAGGGGCAGGCAGGTGCAGAATCCAGAAGTGGAAAGAGATTTGCATGACATTCATGCCAGACTCGTGGATGTGGAAATAAAACAAAGGCGCACAGCTGATATTGGAGATGTTAGTGAGTCTGAAAGTGAATATGACACTGGACATGAAGAAGAAGAAATTGCAGCAGAAGATGCAGCAAATGAACGCTTGATTAGAGCTGTTGCAAGAATGAGTGCAAGAGCCAAAATGGACATTCCAGTTTATGAGGGAAACTTGGATGATGAAGAGCTTCTAGATTGGATTAGAGCTCTGGACACATATTTTGACTATGAAGATGTCGAAGAAGACAAGAAGGTCAAACATGTTGTCACGAGACTTAAAGGACATGCAACATTGTGGTGGGATGAACTGCATGCTGACAGACGTTGCCAAGGTAAGTAGAAAATCAAGAGTTGGGATAGAATGATTGCAAAGATGAAAGCGAAATTCATTCCCAGGGATTATCAGATTACTCTGTTTCGGAGAATGCATAATTTGAGACAGAAGTTGATGACAGTAAAGGAGTATACTGAAGAGTTCTACAGGCTGAACATCAGAGTAGGTCATCGTGAAAATAATGATGAAAAGGTTTCCAGGTATATGAATGGCCTGAGATACGAAATTCAGGATGAGATGAGCATGATGACCATCCGAATGGTGGAAGATGCTTATCAAATGGATCTAAAGGCGGAAGAGAAGCTGAGCTGAAAACAAGGTCAAAGAGGCCAAGGTAGAAGTCGAGCCAGGGGAAAATCAGTCGTCCAAGATAGAAATCAGAAACCCAAGGAAGACTGGAAGAAACCTCAGATTGAGAGAGGTGGAAGCTCACAGAAAGGGCAATATGTTGGACAGAGAAGGCAGTATGCTGATCAGAGAGGAGAGTATGTTGATAACAACATTTTTCCTCGTACTAGAGGTAGAGGAAGAGAAAGAGGTGGAGTGATAAAATGCTTCACGTGCGGAAGGGTCAGACACAAGTCTTATGAATGTCCAGATAAGAAGAAAGAGGAAGGAGAGACTCACATTGCCGAAGCACAGAGGTGAAATGTTGAGGCAGAGGATGCTGAAGGCGAAAGATCGTTGATGATGCAAAAAGTTCTTTTGACACCAGAGAAGGAAGTGGAGAGTTTGGCCCAAAGGAGAAAACTTTTTCGGACTGCTTGCAAGACCAAGGATAGGGTATGCAAGGTCATTGTGGACAGTGGTAGCATAGACAATCTCGTTTCAACAGAGATGGTAGAAAAACTGGAGCTGGAGATGATTGATCATCCAAGCCCATACAGAGTTTCGTGGTTACAAAAAGGACATCAGATAAATGTCACTAAACAATGTTTAGTTGAGTTTAAAATAGGAGGGTATAAAGATGAAATACTCTATGATGTTATTCCTATGGATGTTTGTCATATATTGTTGGGTAGACCGTGGAAATATGACAGGAATGTGATTCATGACGGGAGAATGAACACATACACCGTAGAGAAAAATGGGAGAACTCACATGTTGTTGCCAATCAAAGATAAAGAAATAAAACCTGAAGTAAGCAACATTGTACTTCTCATGAGTGGGAAGGAACTTCTTATAGAGGTTAAGAAGAAGGAGGAACCACAATTCATTGTGGTCAGGAAGCCAAAGATTGTTTTAACCAGCACAAGGGTAGATGATTTACCAGAAGAGGTTCAGAAACTGCTGGAAGAGTTCGCTGACATAGTAGTGGACGAACTACCTCATTCGTTGCCACCGATTAGAAGTATAAGTCATCAAATTGATCTCATACCTGGAGCCAGTTTTCCAAACAAAGAAGCATATAGATTGACGCCACAAGAGAATGAAGAAGTCAAAAGACAGGTCCAGGATTTAATGGACAAGGGGTTGGTGAGAGAAAGATTGAGTCCATGTGTTGTTCTAACAGTACTCAGTCCGAAGAAAGACGGAGGCTGGAGGATGTGTATTGACTCGAGGGAAATCAACAAAATAACCATCAGGTATAGATTTCCATTGCCAAGGATGGATGATCTGATGGATTGCTTGAGTAGAGCCAAAACAAATTCGAAGATTGATTTGAAAAGTGGATATCACTAGATTCGTATGAGAGAAGGTGATGAATGGAAGATATCCTTCAAGACTAATGAAGGGTTGTATGAATGGCCTGTTATGCCATTTGGTTTAAAAAACACGCCGAGTACTTTCATGAGGTTGATGAATGAAGTCCTGAAGGAGTTCATCGGAAAATTTTCCATTGTGTATCTTGATGACATACTGATTTTCAGTAAAACAGAGGCAGAGCATCTGAAACATTTGGCTACAGTGATGCAGAGGCTACAGCAAGAGAAGTTGCTGATAAATATGAAGAAATCCTCATTCATGAATACAGAGCTCATTTATTTGGGTTTTGTTATTTATGCAGATAAGTTGAGGATGGATCCAGATAAGGTGGAGGTGATTAAGAATTGTTCGTCACCAAAGAATATCTTTGAAGTTCGAAGTTTTCACGGATTGGCTAGTTTCTACTGGAAGTTCATCATAAATTTCAGTGGAATTAGTGCATCGATGATGGACACAGTGAAGAAGAGGCACAAGTCTTTTCACTGGACAGAAGAGGCTGAGAAAAGCTTCAATTTGCTGAAAAGGAAAATTATGGAACAACCAATTCTGGTGTTGCCTGATTTCCAAAAGACAGTTCAAGTAAAATGTGATGCAAGTGGAATTGTAATAGGGGCAGTCTTGAGTCAAGAAGACAAGCCGATAGCATATTTCAGGGAGAAGTTGAATGAAGCCAAGATAAAATACTCCACGTATGATAAGGAATTCTATGCTATTATTCAGGCATTGAAGAAATGGAGACATTATTTGATTCCTAAGGAGTTTGTCTTATATAGTGATAATCATGCATTG
>JZKD02S1883649.1:233659-274125 GCA_000966675.3 Picea glauca
AGGTCTTGAAGAAATTTGGGGCGAATGCATATGAGATTGAATTACCCGATGGGATCAGAATTTCTCCGATATTCAATGTCTCGGATTTGTACCCTTATAAAGATGAGGAAGCAGAAGCAGGTAGTGAACAGCCAGAGATTCAGTGGACAAATCAAATGCCAGTTGCAGAAAAGCCGCAGATGGAGCGCATACTGGATAAAAGAGTTGGTAAGAGGACCAGACGAAAGCAATACTTTGAATACTTGGTCAAGTGGAAGGGCCATCCAGTTGAAGATGCCAGCTGGGAGAACAAAGTAGAAATCCAGAAGCATGGACAGACCCTGCACGAGCTCATGGACAGGAGCCCATGAAAATTTTCAAGCGAGGGAGTATGATTTAGGAGCATCGCAAGGCGTGCAAGCATAGCCAACAGCGAGACAGTGCGGAGATAAGAGACAGTTGGAAAAGCACCGAGCACATTTTTTTGAAAATGTTTTCAAATATTAATGAAGTCATTAAGTGGAGGCATGCATGTATTATTGTAAAAGGACCTTGAGCGATCCTCTCTCGTCCATAGTAGATAGGAGCCTTTATGTGTAATGAATGTAGATAGAATTTAATGCTTAGATTAGACAGTTTTAGAGCGTAAGATGGAAACGGGATATAGAATCCCTCATTGTATAGTGGAAAGATTATTATGTCAATAGAGCATAGAGCATAGAGAAGAGAGCAGAGAGATGTAATTGAAAACACCCATGTACAGAGATTTGAATTAATAGAAAAAGCTTCGATTCAAATTCATGGTGTCGTATTTGTTCTTTGTGTATGCATGTTGAGTGTTCTGCTCATGGATGTTTACTTTCTTTTATACATTTTCTTTATATGTTGTGTATATGATTTTATGCTTTGTGTTTGAAGTCTGAGAGAGAGTAAGGAATGAGTTTCAATTGTTTCTCTTCCTGAGTGAGTAAAATTCCTGCAAGGAGTGCAGTGAAGTTTGTCTGCAAGGAGTGCCTTGACAAACGTCATAGTTTATCTCTGAAAGATCAGGAGGGGTAACAATTGTTCTCATTCTCGCAGAATTGCAAGTTGAACACAGGAGCCATGCAAGGTGTGCACAGGCCGAGTAAAGTCTTAGAGGTTGTGAACCTGAGAAATTGTTGAAGGACTACTGCTGCAGGGAGTGCGCAGAGTCGAAGGACTTCAATTCTTTGAAGTAATTGAAGGATTCACCACAAGGAGTGCGTACGGGAGTCTTCTTGAAGACTCAAGTCATGGAGGAAGCTCAAAGGAATTTGTGCCTTAAAACGTTGGAAGAAGGCAGACCAACGTTGGCTTGCTGGTGGACCGATTTCGTGAAGCCATACTTGCCCATTTTGCAGAAAACATTAAGGAGGCATTTGATGGTCAGAATCCTCCGTGGAGGATTCGCGAAGTCCTGGAAGTCGTCAGATCTCACAGAGGAGAAGGGGAGTTACAGAAGCATTTTTCTAGTGCAAGATCGGGAAAATCGGACTGTAGGATCTTAACCAACGAGGATCGTTGGATCACTCACGAAATCGCATCTCGAGGTTTCGGGAGGTGAAGGGTCGAAACCTTCGTAGCAAGACTCGCAAAATCGCGAAAGGTGAAGTCCCAAAATAGTGGGAAAATCTAAGTCGCCTGATTGGGAAGACACGTGTCGTGAAATCACTCGTATCGGGGTTTCGGGCATCGGAGGTCCGAAAGAGAAGTTTTTCAACTTCTTGAGTGGCGAAGTTACGAAGTGAATCAGGACCGTCCATTAGGAGGAGGACAGGTGGCAGAGATCTAGGGATCTCACGAATTCAAGGTTTTGTAAGGTGAAATCCCAAAGTTTGGGTGCTCCAAGTTCTGAGAAGCGAAGTCACGAAGTGCCAAGGTTGCACATAAGAGACACGTGGCAGAACCACACGGTGGGCCCGGGAAATAATCAACCGGACACACGTCACACATTTTGAGGAGTCAACACCCTGTTGACCTCTCACGTCTCGAGAACTTGGGAGATAAAGGGATGAAAATTCGAGTGTTCGACTCGCGAAGTCACGAGTAGCGAGAACGAGAGGAGAAAGTTCAAATCTTGCCTCTCGGGGGTTCGAAAAGAAGGTGCCAAAGGTTGAACCTTTGAACTCGTGAAGGTGCGAGAGGTGAAAGGCGCTATTGCTTAACCTAGCCGGTGGTTGCGCAAGGAGGGCGCTGAAAAAGGGAGAGTTGTACCCATTTCGTGATCTTGGGTATCGCGAGATTGCAGAGGAAGATTTGGAAGTTATGACTCGCAAACTCGCGAAATCGCGAGCCGCGGAAAAGGACCTGTGGATCAATTTGAAAGGGGATTCCAGCAGAGAATCTGAAAGAGTCGATCCGGCTCAAAGGGAATATAGAACGATATTGTAAGTGGATCATCAACTTGAGGGCCGAGTGGGTCTGCACCACCTCTATGGCGTGCAAAACCAAACCACACTAAGGCGTTACAAACCAAGTGCCCTCATCAATTACAATGAACGAATGCCCACATCAGGAAGAACAAACTTCGACCAAGTTATCATTCACCTCTATCCATGAGGGCACGCAATGATCCCCTCATCAGGAATCATGTTGTCACCAAGTGATATGCATGACAATAACCCTGGTGCAACATAACCTATCTGGACCAAAGACTCAAGAAAACCCCAATGCGATAGGAGACCGAATTAACTGACAAGAAGACGATTAAC
The DNA here is from genome assembly GCA_000966675.3 of Picea glauca. Taxonomy (NCBI): domain Eukaryota; kingdom Viridiplantae; phylum Streptophyta; class Pinopsida; order Pinales; family Pinaceae; genus Picea; species Picea glauca. The sequence goes on from JZKD02S1883649.1 coordinate 236,371, forward strand.
CCAAGCACCCAATCAACAGGTAAACAAGATGCAAGGGAAATTCATGACTATAACATTCATACAACACAATAAATTCCTTCCGAAACCATTTATATTGAAAACATGCATCATTTAAAGAATGTGATTAGCCATCGATGAAATATTCCCTAGAGAATCCATTCTACAAAATCATTTTAATATTTTCAATTTTTCTAATAACAAATCAGATCCATCATTTAAACAAGGTCATGACTTCTCTATGAAAAAAACAAAAGTGTTTAATATTTACAATTTTTCAAATAAAAACCAGATCCATCAATCAAACATAACTTCTCTGGAAAAAACAAAGAGTTTAATTTATGGGAATTAGTCTATTTCTCAAAAATACATTCAACATGTTACCAACAAACCAAAATCTTTTTTGAAGTGGACAAAAACTTAAACTACTTTGGAGATGACAAATAGGAGGTACATTAACCCGGATATCTTATCGACCATACCTCCATCTCCCTATCCTATGCAGAGGTGTTATTGTTTGTTAAAATGTGTGTCAAAGATAAATAATTTTGTAAATACCAGGGTGTGCCTTCAGTTAAGGCTACAGGTAATGGGTATAGATTTTATTATCCAGCTAAATTCATACAGTACGAATTCCAATTAGGGATAATGCATAGAGTATGTTTTCCAATCTAGGAATCCATATTTCTCATGCCTTGGTCCATATTGATGGGGATATCGAAAAATACAAGTTAGTGCTATGGGTATAATTGCTTTCCTTTAATATATCTATTTCATTGTTGATCGACTGGACTCCCGTATGCTAGGGTGGTCATTTACAATCACAATACATAGTGATTTGCTCAAATTGTTGACGCACTCAAGTATCACGTAATCTTTCCACCATATCATTGTCTAATGATGGTTATGTGGTTGTCTAAAATACATGATCGCTATCCATTAAAACTGAAACAATTATAATAAACTTGCTACAAAAACTGGAACAAACAGATTATTCCCCTAACAAACATATCGAAGGTAATTGTAAATGTTGTGATTTTTCAATCAAATATATTGATGTGGTTTGGGGGTAATGCTATGAAAATAACTGTAAATGTCGTTATTGGGGGTAATGTTGTCATTATCAAGATAAATTGTTGTCCCATAAACAATATCTAGATTTAAAAAATCAATATGTGGATGTCTTTTGGACAATATTGATTTATCATGTAAAATCGTTGTCATACCACAATGAATATAAAATCGTTGTTATATAATGAAATAGAAAATCGTTATTACACAATATCTAGAGAATCGTTGTCATAATATTACTGTCAATAAATAAATTCAATTACAGTCACCAATAGCTAACAACAACATTGTTACACAATGGGTAACTGTAAAGTAAAAGAATTTAATCACAGTCACAATAGTTTTAAAAGAAACATTGTCATTCAAGTGGACAATGCTGAGATTATTCCATTCAAGAGCTGGGAACTGATAAGAAAATCGTAGAGAATAAAATACCCTCTGAAAGTGCAGAGGTGATATAAAAGCGTAGAAGGAATTGAGTTGATCACAGCAAAAAAAGATAAACAATATGTTGAGGTAATCAATCGGAAGAAGGCGCAAGACAATCATTCAACCAGGAACAATCAACAGGGGTAGAAAGTTGGGCAAAACTACCCTTTTCTCATCATCCATGCACAAAAAAGAAAGGCATTAGAATATATAGGTCTATAAACAGGTATGTGACAACCGTCGATTCGGCTCCTGGCCGATTTCTCAAGCATGTACTGATGATCTAGGGATAAGGACGGAAGATAAACCACAATCTCTTCATAATAATCAATAAAACAAAACAAAACAGTCATAGAAATAAGGGATCGAGTTTCCAAGGAAATCAATTCAATGCAGCGAGCGTAAATCTATGATCATTTTAAGTTCTCGATTAAAAACGTTGAGTAAAACACATTTATTTACACAATAGAAGTATAGTAATGAAAGCGCAAGAACCATATTAATCTACCATTCAAAATAAAAGCATGTGTATGGTAGCCCAAGGTGACATCTCTGAGTCGTTTTCCTACGTGTGCTCTGTCCATCTACCACTTGGCGATCAATGTGACTTCACCGGTACCTACATGCCAATTCTAGGGGTACTCTTCTTCCCCCTAAGCCCCCTGAGATGCAAAGGGGACACACACACCAAACCAAGAAAAACTAGCACCCAGCTCGCCTCGCAAAGTCGAGCTACCACTCGTTACCCGAGATGGGCATCCCAACTCCCACAAGATAAGTCAATCAAGATAAAAAAATTGTAGCATAACATTAAGCATAAAATATCAGATTCATGGTCCTCCTCCTCCATCCTTTTTATATAGTTTCTAAGTGATTTCTTTCCCAAATTCCCATTTAATTTATTTTTCATTAATTTAATTCAGAAAAACCTCCCCCGTACACATGTCACCCATCCCCCTAGTTGCACCAGAAATTAATTTCATTAATTATTTAATTACTCATATTTCCCTCACCCACCTAAAATCATTCCTAAAATCACTCCTAGGTGTCCCCATATTCCTTTACACATTTTAAATGACTTACGCCTTTACTAAATTCCTAGTTTAGTTCATAATTAGAAAGTTCTTAAAGGCAAGATTCCTTACTAAGTTAGTCATTCAGATTTTTCCTTATGTTTCCCTTTTTCTTTATGTTTTCCCTTTTTCCCTTAGTTTCCTACTTCTTTTAAGTTTCCCTCTTTTCCCTTTTTATCTAAAACTCAAATTAGCAAGTGTAGAAAAACCACCTCTTTCTCTTTTTAATTAATAAAATTTAATTAACATATGTAGAAAAACAATCATTTCCTTTTTTTAAAATTTAATCCCCAAAGTAATTTGATTTTAATAAATTAATTGAATTTCTTAACCCATTCTCGTCACATGTTTAATTATGATTATTATTATTTTTTTACCACAAGTATCACTTAGACCTATATTTTAATTTCCTAGGCTGGGCGACATTTTTATTAGGGAAAAATTATTTTTAAAACTTACTTGCCACATCATTCATTCTAAGATCATCTAGGTTTATTCACTTACCCAATGAATTGCAACGTTCCCTTCAGGACGCACTAGGTGCTCCAAGGGTGCCACTCGACTTTTTAATTTTCCTTGCACAACGTGCCCTTCAGGACGCACTACGTGCTCCAAGGGTGCCACTCGCCTCTTTCTGTTTTCATTGCGCGGCGCGCCCTTCAGGACATACTACGTGCTCCAAGGGTTCCACTCGCCTCTTTCCATTTTCATTGTGCAACATGCACTTCAGGATGCACTACGTGCTCCAAGGGTGCCACTCGTCTCTTGACTAACTTGGTAGACATCAAAAAAACATGGAGTCAATACTCTGTTAGGTGATCTTGTGGGAGACTAAGGGCCTCTAAGGAATAAGGCCTCTACCTTATTGCATGCCCCTTAGAATCATCATGAGCAACTTTCACAGTCATCCCTCATGGCATCGTGGGTCTTCTCGAACTAGGTAATAGTTAACCTACAGTTTGCACCATGGTGGGAGTGATAGTAGTCTATGGTAGGGTTGTTGTCCACACCTCTCCCTCAAAGTCTCTGGTTGTTGTGCATGCCCCTCTACTCCACATGTGAGTCTGGTCAACAAGCTATCGTCATCCTGCATCATCAACACATCATTTCAGCAATAATAATCAATCACCATAACATCTAATTAGTCGATTAGTGCTCTGCCTGTTGGTTATTCATCGTTGCATGAATCCGATGGGCCTTGCCCAAATCTCCCATGGTAGTGGGTTTGACTGATCCAAATTCTCTAGTCCTCTCCACTGGGAAGTTGCACTGGTAGTGTGGCTCCCCACAAGTCCAACACCTCTTCTTTAGTGCAGTACTGCTGGTACCCAAATAGAAGATGACGGCCCACTGGCCTGGATTCCTGGTATGTTATGTTGAATAGGCCTAAACTGCTTCTCCTGGGGTCGAATCTATTATTGATGTTGTGGTCCCCATTAAGGAATTTGTTGCTAAGGCGTTGGTCATCGAGGTTTAGTGTGGATCCTCTTTGGAAGCCACGATATCTTGGCGTATGTCTAGCTAGTGTCTGATGTTGTTGTGCACCAGATGACACCTGCCCTGCTGATCTCACTAGAGTCCTTCTCTAATCCCCACTGATAAGATCCTCCTCTTCTATGAGGGCCTTCTGAATGACATCATGCAAGGTTCACTACATCAGAATCCCAACCTTTGCGCGAATGATGACATTAAGGCCAAACAAGAACCTGTTGACCTTAAGTTTCTCAGTATTAAGGTGCGGAGCATACCGAAGCAACTCCATAAAGCGCGCCTCATACATGGGAACCGTAAGGCTGCCCTGTCATAAGGCATTGAACTCGTTGAGCTGATTCTCAATGAATTCCTTTGATAGGTACCTCTCTCGGAACCATTCCTCAAATAGTTCCCATGACACGTCTTTGACAGCCATGTTCAATTGTGGTAGGAGCATCTTCCACCATAGAAGAGCACTCCACTTCAATTGAAAGACCGACATGCAAACATTCTTGTTGGAGGTATAGTCGCGAAGTGCTAAGCACATCACCATATTCTCCAACCATGCCTCAGTGGCTGTGTCATCCAGGGCACCAAAGAACTCAGGAAATTTGACCTTCTCGAGTTCACGGTGAAAGCTAACGGTACTAATTGGGGCGCGTTGTGGACCCTCAAAGGTACAGGCACTCGGGCCTCAACTCAGTACAGATGGTGAATCAAGGCCTCTGACATTCCCTGGAAGGGCCTTTTCATACCATCATCATCCCTTACAACCTTCGAATCCATCCCAAGGACTTGTTCTTCCCTTTGGGAGTTAGACTCCAAGGGTGTGGGAACTTTTGGAGGCGTCGTACCTCCTTCCATGGCACCATGTTGAGAACCTCTGTGGCGTATTCTAATCGAGATCACCACATGAACACAATAAAGTTTTTAGTTAGCGCTAGGTTAATACTCAAGGGTTTACTGCAGTGGAAAGTATGGCGATCCACCATCGCAGGTTTGAACCCACTCTGATACCATATGTAACGACCCCAATTGTTATAATTACAAGCGAAGAAAAAAGTGCAATTTTTTTTTTTGTGTTTTTAGGCAGGAAGGCAGTGATGAAAACAGTTAAACCATGCAACCTGACGACGAACAAAACATATGCATTCAGGCAACAGAAAACCAACGACCCCTCACAATAGCACATCATGCTACCGAACGAACATGTGACACAAGGAAAATACAACGACTACCCACCCGACACAAGCAAGACAACGCCTTCAAGCTAAAGGAAAACACCCACAATCACAACACAACGGCTTGATGACCAATAATTGGAAACCTCTACGACATGCATAACCAAACTGTGTTAAGGCATTTCAAACCAATTTCCCTCATCAATTACACCGAACGAACGCCCACATCAAGAGGCACAGACTCTGACCAAGTTATCATCCGCCTCTTTCCATGAGGGCGTGCAATGATCCCCTCATCAGGAATCATGCCGTCACCAGGTGATAGGCGTGACAATAACCCTAGCACAACATAACCTATCTGGACCAAAGACTCAAGAAAAAACCAACGCGCTAGGAGACTAAATTAACTAACAAGAAGATGATTAACCCAAGCACCCAATCACCAAGTTAACAAGTCGCAAGGGAAACTGACGACTATAACATTCATACAACACAATAAATTCCTTTCACAACCATTTCTATTGCAAACATACATCATTTAAAGAACGTGATTAGCCATTGATGAAATATTCCCTAGAGAATCCATTCTACAAAATCATTTTAATATTTTCAATTTTTCTAATAACAAATCAGATCCATCATTCAAACAAGGTCATGACTTCTCTATGAAAAAAAAAAGTGTTTAATATTTAAAACTTTTCAAATAACAACCAGATCCATCAATCAAACATAACTTCTCTGAAAAAACAAAGAGTTTAATTTCTAGGAATTAATCTATTTCTCAAAAATACATTCAACATGTTACTAACAAACCAAAATCATTTTCGAAGTGGACAAAATCTTAAACTACTTTGGAGATGAAAAATAGGAGGTGAATTAACATGGATGTCTTATCGACCTTACCTCCATCTCCCTATCCTATGGAGAGGTGTTATTGTTGATTAAACTACGTGTCAAAGATAAATAATTCCAACTGTAAGGTGGCATAGACTTACTGTCGAATTATGGAAACTTTCATCCATCGAATATTATACCCACATACACGATGGTGATTGAAATCGTGATGTTGTCATCAAATAAAAGGTAGCTGGCCGAAAATAATGAGTAATCGAAAATGAATGCAAACAGATGGGGTGTCTATGCTATCTACATAAGTCATTAAACTTAAATCTAAGATTAGGGTTTATTCAAATATTTGACGGTAAATGTAATTTTTCTCCATCTGTGTCCTTTGAAAGGATTTGGCTAATCATTCAACTCTCTTACACAATGGAAAATATAGTGATGCATTTTGTATTGCTGATAAATATGTTGTCAGCATTGAGTTGATTCGATATGACTTCTAAATCCCTAGTTGGATACTTCGTTAAATAATCTTGTAGCATACCAATACAACCACTTAAAAACAAATTTAAGCAAGTCTACGTCTGTAAAGAGAAGGGTGTGCCTTCAGGTAAGGCCACAGGTAAATGGTACAAATTTTATTATCCAGCTAATGGGTATAGATTTTACATTAACTCGAATGTCTTATCGACCATACCTCCATCTCCCTATCCTATGCAAAGGTTTTATTGTTTGTTAAAATGCGTGTCAAAGATAAATAATTTTGTAAAGACCAGGGTGTGCAATCAGTTAAGGCTATAGGTAATGGGTATAGATTTTATTATCCAGCTAAATTCATATAGTACGAATTCCAATCAGCGATAATGCATAGAGTACGTTTTCCAATCTGGGAATCCATATTTCTCATGCCCTGATCCATATCGATGGGGATATCCAAAAATACAAGTTAGTGCTCTGGGTATAATTGCTTTCATTTAATATATATATTTCATTGTTGATCGACTGGACTCTCGTATGCTAGGGTGGTCATTTACAATCACAATACATAGAGATTTTCTCAAATTGTTGACGCACTCAGGTATCACATAAGCTTTACCACCATATCGTTGTCTAATGATGGTTATGTGGTTGTCTAAAATACAAGATCGTTATCCATTAAAACTGAAAAAATTATAATAAATTTTCTATACAAACTGGAACAAACATATTATTCACCTAAGAAACATATCGAAGGTAATTGTAAATGTTGTGATTTTTCAATCAAATATATCATTGTGGTTTGGGGGTAATGCTGTGAAAATAACTTTAAATGTCGTGATTGGGGGTAATGTTGTCATTATCAATATAAATCATTGTCCCATAAACAATATCTATATTTAAACAACCAATATGTGGATGTCTTTTGGACAATATCAATTTATCATGTAAAATCGATGTCATACCACAATGAATATAAAATCATTGTTATATAATGAAATAGAAAATCGCTATTACAAAATTTCTAGAGAATCATTGTCATAATATTACTGTCAATAACTAAATTCAATTTCAGTCACCAATAGCTAAAAACAACGTTGTCACACAATGGGTAACTATAAAGTAAAAGAATTTAATCACAGTCACAATAGTTTTAAAAGAAACATTGTCATTCAAGTGGACAACATTGATATTCTTCCGTTCAAGAGCTAGGAACTGATAAGAAAATCACAAAGAATAAAATACCCTCCGAAAGCGCAGAGGTGATATAAAAATGCATAAGGAATTGAGTTGATCACAGTGAGAAAAGATAAACAATATGCAGACGTAATAAATCGCAAGAAGGCACAAGACAATCATTCAACCAGGAACAATCAACAAGGGTAGACAGCTGGGCAAAACTATCCTTTGCTCATCATCCATGCATAGAAAAGTAGGGAATTAGAATCTGTAGGTCTATAAACACCGAAGTGATGACCGTCGATTCGGTTCCTTGTCGACTGCTCAGGAATGGACTGATGATCTAAGGATAAGGATGGAAGATAAAGCACAATCTCTTCATAATAATCAATAAAACAAAAAAGAATAGTCATAGCAATCAGGGATCAGGTTTCCAAGGAAATCAATTCAATGCAGCGAGCGTAAAGCTATGACTATTTTAAGTTCTCTATTAAAAACTCTGAGTAAAACACATTTATTTACACAATAGAAGTACAGTAATGAAAGCACAAGAACCATATTAATATACCATTCAAAATAAAATCATGTGTATCGTAACCCAAGGTGACATCTTCGAGTCCTTATTCCATGCACGCTCTGTCTAGCTACCACTTACCGACCAATGTGACTTCACCAGTACCTCCCAGTTAACGCTAGGGGTACTCTTCTTCCCCCTGAGCCCCTTGAGCAGCAAAGGGGCCACACACACTAAACCAAGAATAGCTAGCACCGAGCTCACCTCGCAAGGTCGAGCTACCGCTCATTACCCGAGCTGGGTATCCCAACTCCCACAAGATAATTCAATCAACACAAAAATTCCGCAGCATAACGTTACGCATAAAAGATCAGATCCATGGTCCTCCTCCTCAATCCTTTTTATATAGTTTCTAAGTGATTTCTTTCCCAAATTCCCATTTAGTTTATTTTTCATTAATTTAATTTAGAAAAACCTCCCCCATACACATGTCACCCATCCCCCTAGTTGCACCAACAATTAATTTCATTAATTATTTATTTACTCCTATTTCCCTCACCCACCTAAAATCATTCCTAAAATCACTCCTAGTTGTCCCCATATTCCTTTACACATTTTAAATGACTTACTCCTTTACTAAATTCCTATTTGAGTTCATAATTATAAATTTCTTAAAGACAATATTCCTTACTAAGTTAGTCATTCATCTTTTTCCTTACGTTTCCCTTTTTCTTTATGTTTCACCTTTTTCCCTTAGTTTCCTATTTCTTTTAAGTTTCCCTCTTTTCCCTTTTTATCTAAAACTCAAATTAGCAAGTGTAGAAAAACCACCTCTTTCTCTTTTTAATTAATAAAATTTAATTAGCATATGTAGAAAACAATCATTTTCTTTTTTAAAAATTTAAACCCCAAAGTAATTTGATTTTAACAAATTAATTGAATTTCTTTCCCCGTTCTCGTCACATGTTTAATTATGATTATTATTATTTTTTTACCACAAGTATCACTTAGACCTAGATTTTAATTTCCTAGGCTGGGCGACATTTTTATTAGGGAAATATTGTTTTTAAAACTTACTTGTCATGGCATTCCTTCAAAGGTTGTCTAGGTTTATTCACTTACCCGGTGAAATCGCGACGTTCCCTTCAGGACGCACTAGGTGCTCCAAGGGAGCCACTCATCTTTTTCCATTTTCCTTGTGCAACATGCCCTTCAGGACACACTACGTGCTCCAAGGGTTCCACTCACCTCTTTTCGTTTTCATTGCACGGTGTGCCCTTCAGGACGCACTACATGCTCCAAGGGTGCCACTTGCCTCTTTCCGTTTTCATTGTGCAATGTTCCCTTCAAGACGCACTACGTGCTCCAAGGGTGCCACTCACCTCTTGATTGACTTGGTAGACATCAAAACCACCTGGAGTCAATACTCCATCAGGTGATATTCTGGGAGACTAATGGCCTCTAAGGAATAAGTCCCCTGCCTTATTGCACACCCCTTAGAATCGTTGTGAGTGACTGTCACAGTCGACCCTCATGAAATCATGGGTCTTATCGAACTAGGTAATTGTTAACCTACAGTTCGAGCCACGGTGGGAGTGCAAGTAGGATATGATAGGGTTGTTGTCCACACCTCTCCCTCAAAGTCTCTAGTTGTCATGTGTGACCCCTCTACTCCACATGTGAGTTTGGTCGACAAGCTATCGTCATCCTGCATCATCAACACATCATGTCAGCAATAATAATCAATCATCATAACATCTAGTCAGATGTACATATGTCATATCAACAACAATCAAACCCCAATAGTCAACTCCCTGACTCGATCCGAAGTCCAAGGGGTTTCATCAATGCCTAATCATCCTCGAGGTCCAAAGTCCTGCACACTCAGGAGAACCCAGTCAATAGCACTTGTCTATGTAAACACACAAAATAACATATCATCATATCCATAATCCCTCATAATCATAATCAAACGGCCAATAGTATACTAATCCAGATCACTTGCAAGCAAGTGTCCTCAAAATAATAAGTTTTCTCAGTGTGCGTAAGAGCAGGATGTTACATACACCCCCTCTTGGTCTAAACTTCGTCCCGAAGTTTCAAAGTATATAAGTGTCAAAATAATGTGTATCACAGTATCATAAGTCTAACTATCAAACATAAATGGAAATTGTTGGTGCATATCATATGCATCCTCCCAGATCACCGAGTGCGGAGTATAGTTGTCCCACTGGACCTTGACCTGATCTACTATTCGATGTCGTAGTTGTCGAATGCGATGATCCATGATGCGGATCGACTTAGCCAAGAGTGCACCCTCGTCAGATACCTGCAAGGAACTTATGTCAATAACATGTGTAGGATCACTAATATAATGTCTCAAAACAGATACATGAAAAATATCGTGCATACGCCTCAAAGAATCAGGCAAGGCTAGTCGATAGGCCATGGGCCCCTTCCTTTCCACAATCTTGGAAGGTCCCACGAACCTAGGAGAGAGTTTAGCACCCTTTCCAAACTTGATCAAACTCTTATGCGGTTTTACCCGTAAGAAGACTCGATCTCGAACTTCGTAACTACGGTCGACACAATGTGCACCGACATAACTCTTTTGTCGATCATGTGCTTCTTTGATCCTTTGTCTTATTGTTTGCATTTGATCTTCCATTTCTTGGATCACTTCTGGTCCCACCAGGACCCTATCCTCAAGCTATCCCAACTCAAAGGCGTCTGACACGGTCACCCGTAAAGAAACTCAAAAGGTGCCATCTTAATGGTGCTTTGGTAGTTGTTGTTATATGTGAATTCTACCAGTGGTAATAATTCTTCCCAATGCTTTTGTTGGTCCATCACGTACATATGCAACATGTCCTCCAAATTTTGTTTTTTTCGTTCAATCTGCCTGTTTGTCTTTGAGTGATATGCAATACTAAAGTTTATTTGGGTTCCCAAGGCCTCTTGGAAACTAGTCCAAAATTGTCCAGTAAACATCGATCCTCGATCGTATATAATCCTCTTAGGCATGTCATGTAGCCTCACAATCTCATTGATGAAAACCCTAGCTATGTCAAGTGCCTGATACGTCGTACGCACAGGAATAAAATGAGCACTCTTCGTTAGAGTGTCAATTCCCAAAAAAATCGAGTCGTTTCTCCTTGTCGTCAGTGGCAATCCAACAATGAAATCCATCAAAATAACCTCCCATTTCGATTCTGGAATAACGTGTGGTTGTAGTAATCATGGTGCATGTCTATGTTCAGCCTTTTCCTGCTGACATTCTAGACATCTGGTGATGTAGACCCCCGACCCTATGTCCAAGATCCGAACAGGATCGTTCTAAATTCTCCTCGAGCCGAAGTGGCTCCCTCGGATCCCTATTGGAGCCTCGCAAATCCGATCCACAAGCCCTTCATGAAAACCCGCCCTACGCAACTTAACACCAGGCGCGAGCCTTACATCTCCATGCAACCACAACCGGGCCTTAGTGCAAGCTCCTTTCACAACTAGAGAGTTCGTGAGTCAAAGACCCTCGACTCCTCTTTCTCCAAACCTCTGATACCCGAGATACGATGCGGGTATGGCTCTCTCCTCACTAGCGCCTACTACATATAACCGTAGGCTAGGATAAACACTATCACTACTCGCAACTCGCGACTTCACGAGTTGGAGTGTTGAGCCCTCATGCTCCTCCTTTGCGAACCCCCGATACGCGATAAGTCAACAATGGGTTGACTCCTTCCCAGGCGACGTGTGTCCACCACCTATCACCCGCTTCCACTTTACTCTGGGCACTAGTTGTTATGCCACCTGTCAACCACCCGACCCCCACCTAACGGATGTGCTACGTGTTCATATGAGCCCTCGGCGCTCGGCACTTCGTGACTTCTCAGTCGAAAAGAAATTATTTCAACCCCCGATACACGATACCCCGCGAAGGTTCTGATCCAACGGTTCTCCCATGACTTGGATCCAATGGTTTGGATCTCCTTCCCTGCTCCTTACAACTCAGGACTTCACGAAACCAAGAATTTGGTCTGCCCTCCAAACTCACGAACCTTGAATTTTTGAAATGATCCAACGATGTGGGTTGAAACGAGATCAACGACTCATATTGACCTTCGAATACTGGGTGATGGGTTTCACCGGCCTCTAATCACCTTGAAACTCTACAAGATCCAACAAATCTCGCAACTTCGACACTTCCCCACGAATAAATCTCATCATTCGTTCACTCTTCTCAAGGATCTCGGGCCAAAATGACTTGGCGTTCTTCCACCTAAAATTAACCTCTGCGAGATGATTTCGATCTCTTCCTCCCTTTGAACACTCCAAAGGTGATATCCCTCCTGATCTCTTGCTTGCAAATTCAAGCCTCCAAAAGGAATCATGCTCGCACTCCTTGCGGAAAACTTTCAATTAACCTCTCGTTATCTAAGTCTTCGACCCTGTGCACTTTTTGCAATAGTAGTCCTTCGGCCTTCACCTTAGTTGGTAAGTTCTAAGGCTTCAACCAGCCTGTGCACACCTTACATGGCTCTGTTCCTCACCTGTACTTCTGTTGGTTATGAGAACAACGATATCTCTCCTAAGCTTTCTGAGATAAAACTCAGATCCTCATCAACGCACACCTTGCGGACGTTCACTACACTCTTTGCAGGAATTCTCAGAGAGAGAAACAATTGAAACTCATTCTTATTTTCTTTCTGACTTCATACATTCAACATGAAATCATACACACAACACAGTATTGAGATAAATGCATAACAGAGAAACAAATCAACTGTAAACATACCATTGAACAAATATAAACAGTAATCATCATAACACCATGAAAATTGAGTCAAAGTTTTATATATTAACTCAAGTGCTCCTGTACATGGGTTCTTCTCTACAGTTCTCTACTACAGATCTACATCTTATCAAATCTGAATGATCATAATTTTCTTCATACAATGATACAAGGGTGAGGGTGTCTATATCTGTTTTCCCTCCTACGCTTCTAAACTATCTAATCTAACATTCATATCTACCTACTTTACATTAACAGACTTAAATGCCTATTACATCTGGTAGATGAGAATAATTTCTCTAGATCCGTTCATATCTCCAAGACATAAATGTAAGTACGCTTCTCCAAGCTCTTACATTAATGCTTTAGATTTCAAAATTCAAAATGTTTTCATAAAAAAATGTCCTTTTTTTCATATGTGCATCCAGTTGTTCCTTTGGCTAGGTGTGTGCTTTGGTTTTGTACGATGCTACTGCATCATCTGGACACATAGTTGACTATATCTACCTTCATTCCTTTCTAGAAGAATAAGGGTTTAAGGTCCGCCCTCATCTTCATGACTCCTAGGTGAGCCATGTACACTGCTTTGTGAGCCTTGTTTAGGATCAAACTCTTTAACTCGTCGTTCGATGGTACTTAAATTCGAGTTTTAAATCTCAATAATCCATCGTCATCCAACATAAATCCTTCAAATCTTGGTACCATCATGGTTCTTTGTCCAATAAAATCCTTGACCTCTTTGTACCAGTCATCGTCGCACTGTAAGGTTAGAATATTTTCACGTAGATTCGTCTGAAGAGGCAACACCAAAAATATGCTTGGTCTACGACTCAATGCATCCACCACTCGGTTCACTGTTCCTTTTATGTAAGCAATATCAAAATAGTACTCACTAAGAAATTCTGACCAACGACGTTGTCACGCATTCAATTCTCTTTGCATAAAGATGATTTGTAGTCCACAGTGGTTCGTTTAGTTCAAATTTTCATCCAATAAGGTAGTGTCTCTAAACCTTCAAGGCATATACAATGGCTAACAACTCCAAATCGTGCATCGCAGAGTTCTCCTCATGCCTTCTCAACTTCCTCAATATGTAAGCGATCACTCGACTGTCTTGCATCAAGACTCCGCCTAATCCTTCCTTGGATGCATCAGTGCATACCAAGAAGTCTGCATCCATGTCAGGGACCTTTAGTATCGATGTTGTTGTCAACAACTCCTTGAGCCTCCAAAATGCTTCCACGCATTTTTCGGTCCAAAAAAACTTCGTGTTCTTCTTCTACAATCTCATTGTTGACCCTTGGTTATGGAAGGAAGTGAATATCAAGGAAGAAAATTTAAAACGATAACTGTGTGGGAAACACAATGACTGTCACTGGGTTGAAGTAAGTAAAAGAGCATAAAACATGGAGCGAAGTACGGAAAAGAAATTCGTTGAATGAGGAGATCATGGATGACAAATCAACAAGAGAAAAGAATCGTGGACAACTCAGCAAGCAGAGAAATCCACCATTGGATTCTTTGGAGCACCGCATGACGAGGAAGGAAAGACAGGTTGGCGAAGCTCAGAAAACAAGGGTCAAGTTGACCTAGGGTTTTAGACACCTAGGGTTTTGGGTAATTAGGGTTTTGACACCTAGGTTTCGACCTAAGGTTTTTAGTGAGGTACTGTAATGTATAAATAGAGGTCGAGAGGACCTAGGTTGGGTCGGTAGTAGCATTGGGTATTTCTATTGATTGTGGTTGATTGAGAGATTATTGTACTGTGAGAGAGAGAAGTGTTGAGAGTGAGAGCCTTCTAGTATTGTAATATCTTCATATGGGTGTGAAAATCATATCTTGTAGTTGGGTGCACAAGAAGGGGAGAGAAAGAGAGAAGAAGAGAGAGGATCTGTTGGCCAGAGTGCAGATCAGAACTGTAAGATTTATCTTAATATATCATAAGCACAATTATGTGGACGTATCCCTAGAGAGAGGGTGAACCACATACATTTTGTGTTGTGTGTGTGATTGATGCCTGGATTCCTATCATTGTTATGCTTTCATTTGCATTATTGTGTTAGATCATATCTATAATTGCGCAGAGTAGATCTAGTTGATAAGTGACACATGAATGCTACATTATTGTTGTATTAGTTCCACTTGATATTCCCCTGGTTGTAGACATCTTTGTCATGCAACCCCCCTTTTAGCTGCTTCGGGTGAGACTACATCTGCTTTGCAGGCGCTGCCGAAAGGGCCAGTAGCTAGGGCTTGTTGGTGCGCTCTTGGAGTGAACCCTGGGTCTGCCCCTGCGCAAAAAAATGGTTCTGTTGCCAGGATCAAAATATTTTTAAGGGAATGTCAAGGTGGTTCCCATCAAAGACCGAGATTCAAAAGTGGATAGAGGATCAAGAGAGGGACTTCACTGAAGCCCAGAAAAGAAACCCTAAACTGAGTACTGAAGATTGGCTACAAAGATACATCTTCACCAACATTCACGAGATCTTCGTTGGAGGAATCCACCAGGAGTTGTTTGAGTGGTTGGATAGGTTAGCCGATACCCAGTTTGAGATCATATCTAGACCTCTTGTGGTTTGGACACCGACACTGATCCAGAAGGTCAAGAGAGTTGACAACGTTGTATCTAGAGCAGTAGATCATTGGTTTGATAGTACCATTGGAGGGTATATCACTGAGTTTTCTATTGACAGAACATAATCATATAGCCAAGACGAGAGATACTTTTTCAAAGGACCCAGAGTAAAAAATTTTCACTTTATGAAGCTGAGAATCAAGATGCTCTTGCATGAAAACCACATATTGAATATACAGTAGAATGGTTAGACTTGAAAAGGATAATGTTCAAGATCTTGGACAACGATAGCGACACATAAGCAGGACATACATGCAGTGGGAAAGTATTCTAAGGGTTTCACCTTGAGAACTTGTTTAAGCAAAACTACAGAGAAGAGGGTTTCTATAGTGGAGAAGAGGTAGATCTAACCGACGAAGAACATTCAGAGCCCACTAGAACAGAAGAAGGGGAAGATGAAGAAATTCACCAAAGTGAGCTAGAAACCTTAGGAACTACACGGACTACTGAAGTAAGTAACATTAATCCTCCTATTGTCTCAATAGTACCTAGCAGTTAGAATAGTCAGAACCACCAGAGTCCTCAGACAATTGTTACTGGTATCTCAACATCTACTCAGACAAGAAGCCTAGTCAACTCTATGGTAGATTAAATGAGGCTCCCTATATTTAGACGAGATGGATCTAAAGATCCATATTAGCATTGGTTTCTGTGTGAAGCTGTATGGAATATTAAAAGTATCACTGATGAAGCCATCAAGAGAACCTAGTTCATCACTACACTAAGGGACCGCGCACTGAGCTGGTACATGAAACTTGTCCAAGGACTGGCACAGCCTAAGCCACTGAACGAGATCAAGAATGCACTGATTGCAGAGTTTAAGAAACCTAATTCGGAGTCACAATGTATTACATAGCTAAAATATATCAAACAAAAGGTAGCAGAACCTGTTTGGGAGTTCGACCAGAGATTCAAGACCCTAACAGGTCGATTAACTTTTCAGATCCTCGATGAACAGAACAAAGAATGGTTCATCACTGCACTATTACCACATATCAGATTCCCTCTGATGCAGTAGAATATTGCATCGTGGGCATAAGATTTGGAAATCACCATGAAGCTTGAATCAGAACCTATGGGAGAATCGAGCTCAGGAATGAGCCAGATCTTGAGTCAGCTAACTAGTTTGTCTTTACAGGTCGAGGATATGAAGAAAGATAAGGGAAAAGACAAAAAGGGAATATTTCTGGTGTGTAATATGCAGATCAGAAGGTCATGATAAGGAACACTGTCCCTTATTTCATGAATATTTGGCCTCAGGAGCGTCGAGCCCCTTGAAGCAAGTTAACCTGCCCTGGTGTGATGTGTACAGAAATAAGCATCACCCAGGTGAGTGTTATTACATGAAAAAGTATGTTCAGACACCCATAAACTTGTATTGCACATTCTGTAAATCAGTGGGGCATGATGATCAAGATTGTAGAGCTTACGATCTCATGCATGAGAGGTCGAGGGACATATATAAGATTCAAGGCGAAGTACAGCAAGAAGGAAACACTCCACAATACAACTCTCCAGGGAGAGGAAACTTCAATCCTCACAGTGGATATAGAGGACGAGGACAAGGAGGAGGTATGGGCCAAGGCCGAGAACAAATAATCTGTTATAACTACATGCAACCAGGACACTTAGAAAGGGATTGTCTGATTCCTTGCACAACCTGCAGTTATTGTAACTCCTTCAAGCATGTCATAGAGGAATGTCATGTGCTACTGGCTAAGCTTCAGGAAGGATGAGGACCCTAGAAGAACCCACAAGTACAACTAATATATGATGAACCTCGTGGAACTGACCCTAGTGTCACTGTCATTACTCGAGGAGGCATTGCTACAAGAGAGGATAGAACAACCCAAAGAAATATCACAGAAGAGTCAGGTATCAGGAAAGCATCGCCCAGGTGATGTGTGCAGAAATAGGCATCGCCCAGGTGAGTGTTATTACATGCAAAAGTATGTTCAGACACCCATAAACTTGTATTGCACATTATGTAAATCATTGGGGCATGATGATCAAGATTGTAGAGCTTACGATCTCATGCATGAGAGGTCGAGGGACATAGACAAGATTCAAGGCGAAGTACAGCAAGAAGGAAACACTCTGCAATACAACTCTCCAGGGAGAGGAAACTTCAATCCTCACAGTGGATACAGAGGACGAGGACGAGGAGGAGGTATGGGCCAAGGCCAAGGACAAATAATCTGTTATAACTACATGCAACCAGGACACTTAGCAAGGGATTGTCTGATTCCTTGCACAACCTGCAGTTATTGTAACTCCTTCGAGCATGTCATAGAGGAATGCCCTGTGCTACTGGCTAAGCTTAAGGAAAGGCGAGGACCCTAGAAGAACCCACAAGTACAACTAATATATGATGAACCTCGTGGAACTGACCCTAGTGTCACTGTCATTACTCGAGGAGGCATTGCTACAAGAGAGGATAGAACAACCCAAAGAAAGATCACAGAAGAGACAGGTATCAGGAAAGCTAAGGAGAAGACTCATGCTTTTGATGCAAACAAAGAAAGACGAATCTTTGAGGAAGAAAGATAGGATTTCAAGAGGAACCAAGGGTCCTCATATAGAATGCAACCAAAAGTAAAATAGTACGGAATGCCTCAGGCATTTGATCAATCGGTTGCGCATAAAGAAGGAAAAGAGGTAAGTACGCTCATCAAATTTTTGTACACTTGTCTTAAATTAATTCAGGATGAGAAAGTTGTACAAGAGTTATAGAACCTAATTAGGCAGTATGAGATAGGAAAGGTAGACCCCTTGCTGAACATGGAAGTACACCAGATTGGTAAGAAGAGAAGAACAAACAAAGAATTACATTTGAATGCTCAAATAGGAGAGTATTATATAGACTATGTGGTCCTCGACTTAGGGTCGGAGGTCAACGTCATGACAAAGAAAACTTGGGCACTGATGGGAAAACCCAAGCTGATATATTCCCCTATCAGGCTTCTCATGGCTAATCAGCAAGTTGTCAGCCCATTTGGACAATTGGAGCATGTCCCTATGGACATAGACGAAGTTAGAACCTTTGCAGACTTTGAGGTAATTGAAATTGTTGATGATAGCTACCCTTACCCTGCATTACTAGGAATTGATTGGGCCTTCAATAATTCTATTGTGGTCAATTTAAAGAAAATACTAATGAAATTTGAAGGAGATGGCCTTAGGGTCATTGCACCCTTAGATCTAGATGAAGGTCTATGATATACAAATCCCATCAGAGAAGAAGACTACGCATATGAGCTGGAAAAGATCTATAAATTAATAGCCAGACATCAGGATTATATCAACCCTACTGCCGATGGGAATCTAAGCTGGCAAAGTGACAACGCGTGTTCATCAGATTTAGAAGAAGTGCTGGAGAACTGGTAGAACTAGATGTATGAAGTATCCACAAGGAGAAGTGCTCTCATGACCAGAGAATTTCGTTGGATTGGTACAACAATAAGTAACATACCTACCTTTGATGGTCTGAATCCTTTAGAATCCTTCTTGATGGACTTTGAAGCAATTGTACCAGCACAACAGAGGTTGTTGGCTATGAAAGAGGCCCTGAAAGCTACACCATCAAGATGGTGGGGGACACATAAAAGAAATATCACAGACTGGACACAATGTCGAACCTTGATGACAATGCGGTTTTCAGCACAAGTAGGAAGCTGTGAAGTGAGGTACATAGGTCGAAGTTTCCCAATGGACCATGTACGAAGCTGGGAAGAGGCCTGGAGTGACATTCCTCAAGAAAAATGGGTACATAGATTCATTAACATGCTGGAAACGACCCCTATTAACTGGTACCTTCAAGCGGAGCTGCACCTTATCATTGCAGATTGGGAAGGTATGCTTCAGAATTTTGTAACCACCTTTTTGTTTGAAAGTGAATTTCCTTCAGTAGATCAAGCATTAAATATTGTGAGGCAGAAAGTATTTAAGGAGGCATCTAGCCTCCCTTTGGAGAAAGAAGAGGACGAATGGACTACGCCATTCCAGAAATTACAAGGATGTTACAACATTAATGCCGACGAAGATGATGATCCGAGGAAGGTAAACATTGTGGAGACAGAAGTCCATAGGGATGTGGAAGGACCAGGAGTTGAACTGTCATTCATTGGACATCTGATCAAGATAAAGAAAGTCAATATTGGGACAGAGGAGACACCAAAGCTTCCCAATGTCAGAGATTACTGGGATGTTGCTACCATTGACAAAATTAAAGAATTACTGCACGAGTATCAGGACTTGTTCCTGACCAATTTCACTAGTATGAAGGGTATCAAAGGACCTATGGAAGAGATGAGAATAACTTTGAAACCATATGTGAATCCAGTCAATCAAAGACCCTACATATTGAACCCGAAATATAAGGAAAAAGTGAAGATTGAGCTCGATAGAATGCTAGAAGCAGGGATTATTGAACTTGTCGAAGAGTCGGAGTGGATCAGCCCTATGGTAGTACAAGACAAGAAGACAGGCGAGATCAGAATATGTGTGGACCTCAAAAAGATGAATGATGCCTATTTTCATGACCCCTTCCCCACACCATTTATCGATGAAGTATTAGACAATGTGGGAGGACAAGAGGTATATTCTTTTACATATGGGTTTTCAAGATATCATCAGACCCGGATTGCCAAAGAGGATCACCACAAGACCACATTTGCCACAGAATGGGGATCCTACCAATACACATTGATTCCATTTGGACTAAAGAATGCCCCAGCCATCTTTTCTAGGGTGGTGGTCGAAGCGTTCAAAGAATTTTTGCATAAGTTCTTAGAAGCCTATTTTGATGACTGGACTGTTTTTAGTTTGCTGAAAAACCATATTGAATGTCTAAGGCTAATGTTGGATAAATGCAGACAATGTCAAATTTCTTTGAATTTGAAGAAGTGCATCTTCTTCTCACCATTTGGAGTATTATTAGGTCATATTGTATGCAAGCAAGGATTGTTGGTGGACCCATCCAAAATTTCAATTATAGTTGATTTGCCACCTCCTACCTCAGTCAAAGAACTGCGCACTGCACTAGGACATACTGGTTATTATAAAAAAATTATCAAAGGATATGCTCAGATTATTATGTCGATGGAGAAGTTATTAAAGAAAGACTGTCAGTTTGGTTGGACAGAAGAATTCCAGCAGAGCTTCGACACAATGAAACAAAAGATGGTGACTGCGCCTATTATGGTCTTTCCATATTGGAGCAAAGAATTTTATGTGCATGTTGATGTGTCTTCTATTGCACTAGGAGCAGCACTAGCACAACCTAGAGAATGGGACATTGATCATCCATTATCATTTTCCAGCAGAAAGCTATCCATTGCTGAAATTAATTACACCACTACAGAGAGAGAAGGATTATCCATGGTGTATGCATTACATAAATTCTGCCACTACTTGTTGGGAGGACACTTTAAAATGTTTACTGATCAATCTGCATTGAAGTACCTGGTCAACAAGGAAATTTTGGGGGGGCGAATAGGCAGATGGCTTCTCCTGTTTCAAGAATATGATTTTGAGATCATAGTTAAGCCAGGAAGAATGAACAAGGGACCTGAACACCTATCGAGGTTGAAACATGGCGAAGAACCCACTAGTCTGGAGCATACACTACCAGCTGCACAGCTACTCGCCATCATAAATATGGATGACCACTTCACAGACATAGTCCAACTTCTGTCAAGAGGAATGGCTCCAAGTGAGTATACAATTTCCCATAAGAAACAGCTAGTGGTGCGCACTGCAGAATTTTCACTGATATTTGGTCAATTATATAAGATGGGATCTGATGAGATACTAATAAGATGTGTGATGGAATAAGAGAGCCCATTGATCCTCGCAGAATCTCATGAAGGCATCGCAGGAGGACATTACGCAAGAAAAGCAACTACGCAGAAGGTTTTGCAAGATCGCTTTTGGTGGCCTACCTTACACAGAGATGCTAAAGAGTATACCAGAGCCTGTGATGTATGCCAGAGCGTTGGAAAACCATCCAGAAGAGATGAAATTCCACTAGAACCACAGATTACCCTACAAGCATTTGAAAAGTGGTCCATTGACTTCGTGGGACCTATAAACCCACCAGGAAAGCACACAGGAGCAAGGTATATTATCACTGCGACAGAATACCTAACTAGATGGGCTGAAGCAAGAGAAGTCAAGGACTGTAGTGAAACTACAACTGCGTGTTTTATATTTGATGACATAATAACTAGGTTTGGATGCCCTAAGACCCTTATGAGCGATCAAGGCACTCATTTCATCAACAAGACGGTTGAAGCCCTGACTGAAGAATTTGCAGTCCACCATCAGAAGAGTACACCTTTCCATCCACAAGAAAAAGAAACGGTTGAAGCATTCCACAAAATCTTGGAGACAACATTGACAAAGATTTGCAGTGTGAATAGGGATGACTGGGATTTAAGAGTACCAACAGTACTCTGGGCTTATAGAACCATTTGCAAGAAATTAACAATGCAAACCCCTTTCAAGTTGGTTTATGGTCTTGAAGTTGTTGTCCTGATGGAGTAGTTGGTAACAAGCTTAAGAATTGTTGCATTTACAAACATGGATGATACTGGCATTGTTCGTGAGAGGCTTTCCCAGCTGGTTGAACTAGAAGAAGACAGATTTATTGCAAGCTTCCATCAGCAGGTACAGAAGGGAAGAGAGAAGGCCTATCATGACAGACACATCAAGAAGAAGGTGTTTAAGCAAGGTGATTTAGTATTGGTGTATAACAATAAATTCATAAAACATCCAAGGAAGTTCAAAACGCATTGGCTTCGACCATATGAGATTACCTATGTTACACAAGGAGGAGTTCTGCAGATGAAGACATTGAAGGGAGAATGGAAAGAGGGATTAGTAAATGGGAATCGACCGAAGTTGTACTATGACAACCAGCTGCCTCACAGCTCTCAGTAAAAGAAAGGAGAAAAAGGTTTAGGTACCAGGTGCAGTTGAAACTGGGTACCAGACACAGAAAAGACAATCTACACAAGGAAGGGAAGGAGATATGGAGCAGAAAGAAAAGGATGCACTCCACAGTCCAAAATCGAAATGACATGGAAGGATCAGAACTGAAGTGCCTCTGGATGAGTCATAGGTGAGTGTTGGGGGCTTGTTGACCCTTGGTTATGGAAGGAAGTGAAGATCAAGGAAGAAAAGGTAAAATGAGAACTACGCGGGAAACACAGTGACTTTCACTGGGTCGAAGTAAGCAAAATAGCAGAAAAGATGAAGCGAAGTACAGAAAAGCAAGCCATTGAATGAGGAGACCAGGGATGACAGATCAATAAGAGAAACGAATCATGGATAGCTCAGCAAGCAGATAAATCCACCATTGGATTCTTTGGAGCACCGCATGACGAGGAAGGAAAGACAGGCTGGTGAAGCTTGGAAAACACGGGTCAAGTTGAACTAGGGTTTTAGACACCTAGGGTTTTGGGTAATTAGGGTTTTGACACCTAGGTTTCGACCTAAGGCTATTGGTGAGGGACTGTAATGTATAAATAGAGGTTGAGAGGACCTAGGTCAGGTCGGTAGTAGCATTGGGTATTGCTATTAATTGTGGTTGATTGACATATTATTATACTGTGAGAGAGAGAAGTGTTAAGAGTGAGAGCCTTCTAGTATTGTAAGATCTTCAGCTGGGTGCGAAGATCAAATCCTGTAGTTGGGTGCGCAGGAAGGGGAGAGAAAGAGAGAAGAAGAGAGAGGATATGCTAGCCAGAGCATAGATCAGAACTGTAAGATTTATCTTAATATATCATAAGCACAGTTCTGTGGATGTATCTCTGGAGAGAGGGTGAACCACATACCTTTTGTGTTGTATGTGTGATTGATGCCTGGATTCCTGTCATTGTTATGCTGTCATTTTCATTATTGTGTTAGATCATATCTATAGTTGCGTAGAGTAGATCTAGCTGATAAGTGACACATGAATGATACATTATTGTTGTATTAGTTCCACTTGATATTCCCATGGTTGTAGACATCTTTGTCTTGCAACCCCCCTCTTAGTTGCTTCAGGTGAGACTGCATTTGCTTCGCAGGTGCTGTCGAAAGGGCCAGTAGCTAGGGCTTGTTGGTGACTCTTGGAGTGAACCCTGGGTCTACCCCTGCGCCAACACTCATGATCGGATTTGTTATCTTCGAAAATCCCTCGATGAACCGTCAATAGTATCCTACTAAATACATGAAGATACGCACTTTCGGGACATTCGTCGGTGCAAGCCATTCCATAATAGCCTTGACCTTTGTTGGATCCACGACGATACCTTCGCTAGAGATTACATGCCCTAAGTAGTGAATCTTTGATTGATAAAATGAGCATTTAGACAATTTCCCATATAATTTGTTCTCTTGTAGACACTGTAGTACCAAGTGCAAGTGCTCATCATGCTCCTCCATCATCCGAGAATAAATCAAAATATCATCAATGAATACTTGGAGGAACTTGTCCAAGTACTCGTGGAACACCTCATTCATCAAACTCATAAATACCCCTGGGGCGTTTGTCAGTTCAAACGGTAGAAAAGTAAACTCATAATGTCCAAACCTCATCTTAAAGGCAGTCTTAGGGACATCATCCTCCTTGATCCGTAACTGGTGGTACCCTGATCTCAAGTCGATCTTTGAAAACACCGTCACACCCTTCATATGATCAAACAGATCATCAATCCTTGGCAATGTATATTGATTCTTGATCGTTGCCTTGTTCAATTGACGATAGTCAATGCAGAGTCTCCACGACCCATCCTTATTTCATATGAAAATAACAGGCGCACCCCACGGTGACACACTTGGACGTATAATTCCCAGGTCCAACAACTCCTTCAATTGCATTCTCAACTCCTGTAACTCTGGGGTTGACATACGATAAGGCATTCTCGCTATTGGTTTAGTCCCTGATTTTATGTCTATGGTAAATTCCAATTCTCTCTTTGGCGACATCCCAAGTAACTCGTTTGGGAAGACATCCACAAAATGTTTCACCACCAGAAGATGTTCTAGAGCTTCCACTAATCCCTTCTCATTTAACGTAAGGATCACATAAAGATTACATCCCTTGCGCATGCTCTTCCATAACTGCAAGGAAGAGATAAACCTCAAGGAAAATCCCTGGTTCCAACCTACCATCATGTGTCTTTGTCCCTTATCATTGACCAAGCTCAACCATTTCATCTTACAGCTGAGTATCGCCTCATGTGATTCCAACTAGTCCATACTGATCACGGTGTCATAAGATCCTAAGATCATGAAGTATAGGTTGGCCCTCGTGACAACTCTCCCAAGTTAAGGGTACATCCTGTAACCTTCCCTCCAACCTTTTGTTTGGCTCCCGAAGCCATCTCTACAAAGCTAAACTCATCCTATTCGATTGCCTTTACCTTAATTCATTTTAGTGTTGCACCTAAAATGAAACTCTCGGTAGCACCAGGATCTATAAAAATACTCAGGGACTGATCAACGACAGTACCTGACGTCTTGAGCATAGTCGACTAGTGCTCTTCCTGGAGGTTATTCACCGTTGCATGAATCTGATGGGCCTTCCCCAAATCTCCCATGGTAATGGGTCCGTCTGATCTAGATGCTCTAGTTCTCTCCACTGGGAAGTCGCACTAGTAGTGTGGCTCCCCACAAGTCCAAAACCCCTTCTTCGGTACAGTACTCCTGGTACCCAAATAGAAGTTGATAGCCCATTGGCCTGGATTCCTGATATGTCCTATTGAACAGGCCTAAAATGTTGTTGTTGGGGATGACGCTACTACTGATGTTGTGGTCCCCGATAAGGAGTCTGCTGTTGAGGCACTGGTCATCGAGGTGTAGTGAAATTGGATCCTCTCTGGAAGCCACGATATCCTGGTGTATGTCTAGCTAGTGTCTGTTGTTGCGTACCAGATGACACCTGCCCTGCTGGTCTCGCTAGAGTCCTACTCTGATCCCTGCTGATAATCTCCTCCTCTGATATGAGGGCCTTCTAAACGACATCATGCAAGTTTCGCAACATCATAATCCTAACCTTTGCATGAATGTTGACATTAAGGCCAAACAAGAACCTATTGACCTTAAGTTTCTCGGTATTAAGGTGTGGAGCATACCGAAGAAACTCCATAAAACGAGCCTCATACTCAGCCACCATAAGGCCGCCCTGTCACAAGGAATTGAACTCTTTGAGCTAATTCTCAATGAATTCCTCTGATAGGTACCTCTCTCGGAACCGTTCCTCAAACAGTTCCCATGACACGTCTTCGACGTCCATGTTCAATGGTGGCAGGAGCGTCTTCCACCATAGAAGAGCACTCCCCTTCAGTTGGAAGACCGACATGTGGACCTTCTTGTTGGAGTTATAGTCTTGAAGTGCTAATAACATCGACATATTCTCCAACCATTCCTCAGTGGTTGCGTCATCCAGGGCACCAAAGAACTCAAGAAATTTGACCTTCTCCAGTTCACGGTGAAAGCTAACAGTACTGGCTGGGGTGCGTTGTGGACCCTTAAGGGTACAGGTGCCCTGGCCTCAACTCAGAACAGATGGTGAATCAAGGCCTCTGACATTCCCTGGAAGGGCCTTGTCAGACCATCATCATCCCTTACAACCTTCGAATCCAACCGAAGGACTTGTTCTTCCCCTTGGGATTTAGACTCCGAGGGTGCAGGAACTTCTGGAGGTGTCGCACCTCCTTCCATGGCACCACGTTGTGAACCTCTATGGCATATTCTAATCAATATCACCACATGACCATGTTAAAGCTTTTAGTTAATGCTAGGTTAATACTCAAGGGTTTACTACATTGGAAAGCATGGCGATCCACCGTCGCAGGGTTGAACCTGCTCTGATACCATATGTAACAACCCCAATCGTTATGATTACAAGCAAAGAAAAAAGTGCATTTTTTTTTTCTTTTACGCAGGAAGGCAGCGACAACAATAGTTAAACCATACAGTCTGACGACGAACACAACATAGGCATTCAGGCAACAAACAAACAACGACCCCACACAATATCACATCATGCTACCAGACGAACATGTGACACAAGGACAATACAACGACTACCCGCCTGACACAAGCAAGACAACGCCTACAAACTAAAGGACAACACCCACAATCCCGATACAATGACTTGATGACCAATAACTGGAAACCTCTATGGCACACAAAACCAAACCACACTAAGGCGTTACAAACCAATTTCCCTTATCAATTATAGCGAACAAACGCCCACATCGGGAATCACATAATCCGGCCAAGTTATCATTCGCCTCTATCCATGAGGATGCACATTGCACAATGATCCCCTCAGCAGGAATCATGTCGTCACCAGGCGATAGGCATGACAATAACCCTGGTGCAACATAACCTATCTAGACCAAAGACTCAAGAAAAAAACAACGTGCTAGGATACCAAATTAACTGACAAGAAGATGATTAACCCAAGCACCCAATTGCCAAGTCAACAGCCAAATCTATCAATCAAACATAACTTCTCTGAAAAAAACAAAGAGTTTAATTTCTAGGAATTAATCTATTTCTCAAAAATACATTCAACGTGTTACCAACAAACCAAAATCTTTTTCGAAGTGGACGAAAGCTTAAACTACTTTGGAGATGAAAAATAGGAGGTACATTAACACGGATGTCTTATCGACCTTACCCCCATCTCCCTATCTTATGGAGAGGTGTTTTTTTTTATTAAACTATGTGTCAAAGATAAATAATTCCAACTACAAGGTGGCATAGACTTATTGTCGAATTACGACAACTTTCATCCATCGATTATTATACTTGCATACACGATGGTGATTGAAATTGTGATGTTTTCATCAAATAAAAGGTAGCTGGCCGAAAATGATGAGTAATTGAAAATGAATGCAGATAGATGGGGCGTCTATGCTATCTACATAAGTCATTAAACCTAAATCTAATATTAGGGTTTAGTCAAACATTTGATGGTAAATGTAATTTTTCTCCATCTGTGTCCTTTGAAAGGCTTTGACTAATCATTCAACTCTCTTACACAGTGGAAAATATAGTGATGCATTTTTTATTGTTGAAAAATATGTTGTCAACATTGAGTTGATTCGATACGACTTCTAAAACCCTGGGTGGATACTTCATTAAAGAATCTTGTATTATACTAATACAACCACTTAAAATCAAATTTAAGCAAGTCTATGTCTGTAAAGAGCAAGGTGTGCCTTCAATTAAGGCTACAGGTAATGGGTATAGATTTTATTATCCAGCTAAATTCATACAGTACGAATTCCAATCAGCGATAATGCACAGAGTACATTTTCCAATCTGGGAATCCATATTTCCCTTGCCCTAGTCCATATCGATGGGGTATCCAAAAATACAAGTTAGTGCTCTAGGTATAATTTCTTTCCTTTAATATATCTATTTCATCGTTGATCGACTGGACTCCCGTATGCCAGGGTGGTCATTTACAATCACAATACATAGAGATTTTCTCAAATTTCTAACGCACTCAGGTATCGCTTAAGCTTTACCACCATATCGTTGTCTAATGATGGTTATGTGGATGTCTAAAACATAGGATCGTTATCCATTAAAACTGAAACAATTATAATAAATTTGCAATATAAACTGGAACAAACAAATTATTCACCTAACAAACATATCGAAGGTAATTGTAAATGTTGTGATTTTTCAATCAAATATATCACTGTGGTTTGGGGGTAATGCTATGAAAATAACTGTAAATATCGTGATTGGGTGTAATGTTGTAATTATCAATATAAATCGTTGTCCCATAAACAATATCTAGATTTAAACAATCAATATGTGGATGTCTTTTGGACAATATCGATTTATCATGTAAAATCATTGTCATACCACAATGAATATAAAACCGTTGTTATATAATAAAATAGAAAATCGCTATTACACAATATCTAGAAAATCATTGTCATAATATTACTGTCAATAAATAAATTCAATTGAAGTCACCAATAGATAAAAACAACGTTGTCACACAATGGGTAACTGTCAAGTAAAAGAATTTAATCACAGTCATAATAGTTTTAAAATAAACATTGTCATTCAAGTGGACAATGTTGAGATTCTTCCATTCAAGAGCTGGGAACTGATAAGAAAATCGCAGAGAATAAAATACCCTCTGTAACAAACATAAATATATATAATTTGTAAATATAAATAACTAATAACTAATAATTAATTATGAAGAGACATGACATATGAAAGGTCATGTCTCTTATGAAACGACACCCCTGCGTGGATATATATACAAGCCCTCATCCTCATTGTAGATCATCTTATATATTATTCATTCTTATACAATTATTATTAATTATATTTACTATCCTTAATGGATTATTGTGTACTGTCCTATTTATATTAGATGTTTACATAGTGAACCAGGTTGGTTCACCACACCCTCTGAAAGCGCAGAGGTGATATAAAAATGCAGAAGGAATTAAGTTTATCGCAGCAAGAAAAGATAAACAATATGCAGACGTAATCAATCGCAAGAAGGCGCAAGACAATCATTCAACTAGGAACAATCAACAAGGGTAGACAACTGGGAAAAACTATGCTTCTCTCATCATCCATGCATAGAAAAGTTGGGCATTAGAATCTGTAGGTCTATAAACACCAAAGTGACGATCGTTGATTTGGCTCCTGGCCGACTGCTCAGGAATGGACTGATGATCTAGGGATAAGGATAGAAGATAAAGCACAATCTCTTCATAATAATTAATAAAACAAAACATAACAGTCATAGCAATCAGGGATTGGGTTGCCAAGGAAATCAATTCAATGCAGTGAACGTAAAGCTATGATGATTTTAAGTTCTCAATTAAAAACGCTGAGTAAAACACATTTCTTTACACAATACAAGTACAGTAATGAAAGCACAAGAACCATATTAATCTACCTCGCAAGTTCAAGCTACCACTTGTTACCCGAGCTGGGTATCCCAACTCCCAAAAGATAAGTCAGTCAACACGAAAATTCCTCGGCGTAACGTTACGCATAAAAGATCAGATCCATGGTCCTCCTCCTTCATCCTTTTTATACAATTTCTAAGTGATTTCTTTCCCAAATTCTCATTTAATTTATTTTTCATTAATTTAATTTAGAAAAACCTCACTTGTACACATGTCACACATCCCCCTAGTTGCACCAGAAATTAATTTCATTAATTATTTAATTACTCCTATTTCCCTCACCCACCTAAAATCATTCCTAAAATTGCTCCTAGGTGTCCCCATATTCCTTTACACATTTTAAATGGATTACTCCTTTACTAAATTCCTAATTGAGTTCATACTTAGAAAGTTCTTAAAGACAAGATTCCTTACTAAGTTAGTCATTCATCTTTTTCCTTACGTTTCCCTTTTTCTTTATGTTTCCCCTTTTCCCTTAGTTTCCTATTTCTTTTAAGTTTCCCTCTTTTCCCTTTTTATCTAAAACTCAAATTAGCAAGTGTAGAAAAACAACCTCTTTCTCTTTTTAATTAATAAAATTTAATTAGCATATGTAGAAACACAATCATTTCCTTTTTTAATAATTTAATCCCCAAAGTGATTTGATTTTAATAAATTAATTGAATTTCTTACCCCCTTCTCGTCACATGTTTAATTATGATTATTATTATTATTTTACCACAAGTATCACTTAGACCTAGATTTTAATTTCCTAGGTTGGACGACATTTTTATTAGGAAAAAAATGTTTTTAAAACTTACTTGTCACATCATTTGTTCTAAGGATATCCAGGTTTATTCACTTACCCGGTGAAATCACGACATGCCCTTCAAGACGCACTAGGTGCTCCAAGGGTGCCACTCACCTTTTTCCATTTTCCTTGCGCAACGTCTTGTTCAGGATGCACTACGTGCTCCAAGGGTGCCACTCGCCTCTTTATGTTTTCATTGCACGGTGTGCCCTTCGGGACGCACTATGTGATCCAAGGGTGCCACTCACCTCTTTTTGTTTTCATTGTGCGACGTGCCCTCCAGGACGCACTACGTGCTCCAAGGGTTCCACTCACCTCTTGAATGACTTGGTAGACATCAAAAACCTTTGGAGTCAATACTTCGTCAGATGATATTGTGGGATACTAAGGGCCTCTAAGGAATAAGGCTTGTGCCTTATTGCGCGCCCCTTAGAATTATCGTGAGCGACTGTCGCAATCGACCCTCATGGCATCGTGGGTCTTCTCAAACTGGGTAGTCATTAACCTATAGTTCGAGCCACAGTGGGAGTGTTAGTAGGCTATGGCAGGGCTACTTTCCACACCTCTCCCTCAAAGTCTCTGGTTGTCGTGCATGACCCCTCTACTCCACATGTGAGTCTGGTCGACAAGATATCGTCATCCTGCATCATCAGAAAATCATGTTAGGAATAATGATCAATCATCATAACATCTAATCAGATGTACATATGTCATATCAACAACAATCAAACCCTAATAGTCCACTCCCTGATTAGATCTGGAGACCAAGGGGTTTCATCGATGCCTCTGCATCCTCGAGGTCCAAAGTCCTGCACACTCAAGAGAACCCAGTCAATATCACCTGTCTATGTAAACATACAAAATAACATATCATCATATCCATAATCCCTCATAATCATAATCAAACGGACAATAGTATACTAATCCAGATCACTTGAAAACAAGTTTCCTCAAAAGAAAAAGTTTTCTCAGTGCGCGCAAGAGCGGGATGTTACAACTTCACAGGAACTTGAAATCTTTTAGCCAAATTAATATTGATGAAATTATGTTGGCAACTAGGGTTAATAGAAATAATGATTGTTTCTTTATGAATACATCCATGAACCTATAATATAGAGTTTCCACATGAAAATAAACCCTTGGTGGTTTCTTTATCTTTACTCTTGGCATGATACCACTTGTCTAAAAGCAATTTTTCAAATGCTTCATTGGAAAGTATTATCATCTTCGCAAAGTCCAATGATTGCCACCATATTCCAACATGTTCTTTGAAACCATAGGGTAACCAAACTTTCCAATTCTTTTTCCATAATGAATTTTTGGACTCTATGAATTCTTCGGTTTCCAATAAAATACATCTTGCCCTAAAAACCCCAAAAATAGAACTAGGGTTTTAAAGAAAATCACTTACTTTTCAATGGAGTTCCTTGAGGCGACTAAACTAAAATGGGCATAACTATGGTTATACTTCTTTGATTGGATATTATGACAACAATTATGAAATTCCATAGAAACTATGCATATATTAACGCTATTTTGACTAAAATATGAGCACTCTAGCAAAATATATTTGATCTGCAAATTGCACGGTTGTCCTCGAAAAAACCCTAATTTTTTGTTGATTTTAAATTGCCAATAACTTCACTCCCTTGAATCCGATTCAGAAGATATTTTTTAAAAATTAGGTATTTTTTTAGAGAAACTCAGATTTGTAACATTTTCCTTCAAAATATATACAAAAAAATTTAGAATTCAAGTTGAAGGTCATCGTCCTCTTTTACCCTTGAAAAAATCTACAGAAAGGAAAAACATTCTTCCCTTTTTGGCCCAAGAAAGAGCTCTGATACAAAATGTTATGTATCTTTATAAATATAAAAGTATAACATAAGATAAGCCCTTAAATTCTTTTTACGGGTCTGAATTCTCCCGACAACTACAAGGGGTACTCCTCAGAACACAATCCCAACTAGACTATACACCGTTTGGATTAGGAGACCCATCTGAAATTCGGCCCGACTACCATTGTTACTATTTTAGGGTTTTGGTTGGTTGCAGACCGGTTTTCCGATGAGGGTGGATGAGGAGTGCATATGAAATCTAAAGGTGTAGATGAATACTATGTATGAAATGCAAGATAAACTAACACTAATCTACTTTAATCTATCCTAGCTATGAGCAAACTAAAGTAACCGATGAGATTAAAAATGGAATTGAATCCTACATAAACTCCTACACATATAGCTTGAATAGAAGAGAAAAAACAGAAATAAGCACATACACATACATATAAACAGATTATTCTAGGTTACAACAATACACACATGAACAACTCAGTAAGCTCAAGGCATACAAAATATTTGAATAAATACTTAAAACTGTAGAATATCACAGATTGCATAAGAATTAATTTGTAAACAAACTAGCATTCTTACACTCCATATGAACAACATTCATCCTCGCTTAAAATAACTCACCGCTTAGATTTGCTTCACACAAAAAGGATTCCTTCTTCAAAAATTGGCCCCGAGGGCTTCTCCTTATTAGTAGTCTCAGCAATAATAGATGAAAACTCTATAATAACTCTCCAATTTTAGTTGACACTATTTTCCCAAAATAGTTCATAAATAAAGAATGTTTGAAGAGTCAAAATCCCCATTCCAAATGAGCTTCTATTCTCCTTTATACAAATTTTAGTAACTCCTATATGACTCTTTGTCTTCTTCTTGAAGAAGTGGTTACAAACATGGTTCAACTTCTAATTCCTAGTGACAAGTGTACTTAATAAGACAAAATTGAGGATTATTAGGAAAAACACAAAACAAAAGGAAGGTAATGTGTATTCCTTCAAGGATTCCTACTCCTGAGATATGTTTTCCATACTTCCAGTTGGTCATACAAGGATTCAATCCTTCTGTAAATAAGTTTCTCCAAGGTTGCATTATTTAGAGCAACATTATCCTCCAGAGTAATCATGTCTTTAGCCAATGTTGTCATGAAGGATTGTATCATGGTATGCAACTTAATTGGTTGTAACAGGGGTTGATCTATGAACTCTGTGGATATGGTGGTGGCGGCTTCAGCTACTTCCCTTCTTTGACTCGTGTTGTTGTGTACTTTGTATACCAGTTCTTCTGACACCAGGTTCTTCCCAAGCTCGTCTAACTTCGACAATTGGATTTTTTTTATCAATTCTTGTGTCACTTTATGGATCCTTGAGCATACAGCTATAGACCTAGTGACCTCTTTGTCAACTTTCTATCCTATCTACAGGCAATGATCCAGCGCATACAAATATGTCTTCCTTTCCATCTTTGACGGTCGGTATAACTCAAGTGGTGCATCCGGATTTTCTTCTATCCATCGGTCTATGTCGGTTATTCCTTCGTGAATGATGCCATATTGAGTTATATTCTCTTGTATTTGGTTTTTTTTATCAATGATTATTGCATCTACATTCTGGAAGAGGTGTAAGAGAGAATACATATTGATTATGGCTCCTTCTAAATCGTTCCTCATATTTTCTGCACTAATTTTGAAGCTTTGAAGGCTTATTTCATCAATCTTGACCTGCTAAAGTCTTTCTTCCTTCATATATTGACGCTAGTTTGATTGAAATATGAGCAGTCTAGAAAAATAAATTTGATTTTCAAATCGCACGATTGTCCTCGAAAAAACCCTAAAATTTTGTTGATTTTAAATTGCCAATAACTTCACTCCCCTGACTCTGATTCGAAAGATTTTTTTTTTCAAATTAGGTATTTTTTTTAGAGAAACTCAGATGTGTAACCTTTTCCTTCAAAATTCATAAAAAAAAATAGAATTCAAGTTGAAGGTCGTCATCCTCTTTTACCCTTGAAAAAATCTACAGGAAAGGAAAAAAATTCTTCCTTTTTTGGCCCAAGAAAGAGCTCTGATACCAAATGTTATGTATCTCGATAAATATAAAATAATAACACAATATAAACCCTTAAATTAAAAAATAAATCAAATCATTCACATAAAATAATCATCACAAGATAAATGTAGTCAAAACCCTTGAGGTCGGGTAACGCCATATATTATTCCTTAAGGAAGGAAACACTCCTCAAGCAATACTTTCTTATTGATTACAATATACTTCACCATACCTCATTACATTTCTTACACTTATTTATATAGTATTATCTACCTCTTAGGAACATTCTAAAGAAGGAAATTTCTAATAGGTGGAATCTTCTCGTAAGCAGTCTTATATTTATTTCTTTCACATTACTACATGGGCCTTATTTACTAGAAATGGTCTCTATACATAAAAATACATAACAACCTATCTATTAGTATTCCCATTAGGTACCTCCATAGGTACCCCATATTACCCCACTAGGTATACTACAAAGGGAATGGAACTTAACCCACAATGGTCAAATGTCAGCCTTCTCTCCCATAGGATCAAACAAACGGGCCTATTTCTTGAGGGACAAAATGGAACTATCCCAATATCATTTCCATTGTAGAATGTTTTCTTTTTCCTTGGAAAACTAAAATATAAAATGTATCCAACCTCTAGCTAGCAAATGAAAGATGGGTGCATAAACTAGGTGTTGTTTCTAGACCTTCCTCGCCCACATGTTCATCAATTTTTTAGAGATGAGTATGCCAAAGAATTAGTCTACCAATTCCATTAGTTAATAAAGTTGAACCTACTCTATCATCACATCCTATCCCATTACCAAATTCATTGTGTTTTCTCTCATCTTTGCACACTTTAACTTCCTTTTCCTCCTCATGGCCATTGCTTCCTCAACACCCTGGGAGTCGCAAATCTTCTCTACCGACTTTAGAACATTTTAAAGGAGATATCATTTAAATAAATCCAGAACCTCACTACTTCCATTAGATTATTTTAATAATATTGAGTCTACCACCTCAAAATTTAAATGGGAAATTGTGATGTCATTCATATATTGTAGTGGAGTTGTGGAAGTCCTTATAATCTCATCATTTTCCTCAAACTCCACCTCGATTGATAGGTCCTTTTGGCCTATATTGACAACATTATCCAAGGACAAATAAGACCCTTCAAAAACCCTGACCCCCTCATAATTTCCTTATGAAAACTCAAAATCTTCGCACCTCCAAACATTTTCACCCTCATGGATTTTTGAACTGGGATTCTATAATCCAATTTGAAAGGCCCTCCTTTTATAATTGTATATTAATACATGCACCATGATTAATCCCCTTAGTGAGATAAACTCTTGAAGAAATGACAGGGAAGGGATTGTGGTAGAACAACTCTACCACCACACTATGATATGGAAAAATCTTCCACAATTTATCAAAACTGATTTTGAAACCCCGTTAAGATAGGTAAATCAACCTTAGAAAGGAGGGATGATTATCCATCGCTACCATAGTTTATCCAACAATAAACCAAAAACACCATTGCTAACCCTCATAATTGATTATGTTATTCAACAATCATAATAATCAATGTTTTCACATAGTGGTTGGGTTTCTTGTGATTTTGACATTATGAGTACAAATTATGTGAAATATTGATTGGATCGTTAATTTAAATGGTATTATACTTAAAACTATTAAATTAATATTTTTTATTAAAATGAAAATAAAAACTCTTACCATTTAC
The DNA here is from genome assembly GCA_000966675.3 of Picea glauca. Classification (NCBI taxonomy): domain Eukaryota; kingdom Viridiplantae; phylum Streptophyta; class Pinopsida; order Pinales; family Pinaceae; genus Picea; species Picea glauca. Next base: position 272,406 of record JZKD02S1883649.1, read on the forward strand.
TTATATTAGTATAATAATATTGAAATTCTAGTGGCTAATATCAAAGTAGACATTCGACAACACACATAGATTGATACTAAATCACACTCTATCTCATTAACATATTTTTTTCTTATCACAAACTTAAAGCTCACAATTTTTGTCAATATATATATTTATATATTGATACAACAATCCCAATAAATGTAGATTTTGATGGAGTGTTGTCTTCAAGCTAAGTTATTAGTCCCTTCTGTAGGCATAGAGGGACTATAGCGATCGATAATTCGTTGACTTCATATTAGTTTGTCCTTTGACCAAAAATATTTGCATAATCTCTATTGTTGGAGCTAGGGAGCTAAAACATTGATTTTTATATACTAAAAAGTACCATATATGTAGTGATCTGATTGGATAACAGATTGGAGGTCTTATTTTCGTCTTCGCTATTCCCAATGTTTTATATGTTAACATATCCAAACTTTTTATCATGTATAGTCTTTTTGAATCATATATTTTTCCTATGTATTGCTTGAAGGTGGATTAATGCTAACATTAGTTTGAATGTTTGTGTTACCATTTTCTGCTAGCTAAATTTATCCCAATGTTTGATATGCTAGCATATCCAAAGTTTGTCCTTCGAATACATTCTCTACCGTTCGAACTATTGTTACATAAATTATAATAATAAATAAATTGGTACGTCAGAGACCTGGCACATTTCATTTTTTCTTAAATGTTTATAGAGCATTTCTGACAGAATTAAATGTTTACCAAACAGGCTTGGCAGCGTTGAATGTTTACTTAGCAAGATTGTTACAATACATTTTCTTTCGTTTTTTTATTTTATTTGCGATGTTCTTTGCAGTCAATTTGGACAATATTGTGCTTCAGCGGCATTGTTGGTTCACTAGTTCATGCTTGCTTCTTTCATCTCCATTGATTTCTTATTTTCATGTTGTTGTTGTTCTTGTTTGCCTGTTTGTCTTGTTGTAGTTTGCACGTTTGGGGTTTTTCAACCGCGATTGGAATTGTGGCATTCCTGGTGGACTAGTTGTTGCTTTCTTCCTTGTTTGTTGGATGTTGTTTATTGTTGTTTGATTCAACTTTGCAAGGTTCGGGTCCTATGGCTATAGTTGGACCTTTTGGTTCTTCTTAACTGGGTTGTTGTTTGTTGCTTGCTCTTGTTTTCCTAAGGTTTTCAATGTTGGGGTGTTGCATCCACAGTTGGATATGTTGTTACAATGTTTTGCAGTTGACTCCCCATAAAATGCTACTAAAATAAAATAACATACAAAATTTTGCAGTCGATGTAAATTGCATCTCTTACACCTTCAAACAGATTCTGTTGGCCTCCAACTATATTTCATAGTTATAAATGTTTTTCCATGGTTTATGTCTTACTATGGTTTCATAGTTATGAGAGTAAATTTTGTTGTCTGGGCGATCGGGTCATGCGGCTGCATTTGGGCCTTTTGGTGCTTCTTAATGTTGATTAAGGTTGGTTTTCATTGATGTCAACCCTTGAAGAAAGCCCCACGGCACAAAGTTTTGGGTAATCGACCCAATATTTTTTTATGTAAAGATGACTCATTATTGTCTTGTTATGGTTGATAAGAAGTAAAGATTGATGAACTCCAAAGTGGTCCCCTTATGGTGAAAGCCCTCACGGGAAGATGCTTTGCGGAGTAAGAGAACCCATGCTTAATTGTGGAATAATGAGATGAAGGACAATGAATTT
>JZKD02S1883649.1:282504-298121 GCA_000966675.3 Picea glauca
GTTCAGATTTATTGGTACAGGTTTATAGCGGTATATCTCACAGTGACAGGTTGATAGTGGTTCCATCATTCTACTTCTACTTCAGGGTGGCAGGACGGGGCAAGGACAGGTGGTTTTAGCCACCTTCTGGTTGTAGCCGGAGAACATAGAGGGTTGTAGCCTCCTTCTAGTTGTAGCCAAAGAATTGGGGAGTTGGAGCTTCCCTCAGGTTGTAGCTTGAGAAACTAGGGGGTTAGAGCCTCCTTCCAGTTGCAGCTGGAAAACAAAGGAATTTGGTGCTTCCAATGAATGTAATTCTTCAAGACATATGAGAAAAAGTATTATGTGGTTTTCTCTCGATTTGGGTTTCCACATAAAACACTGGTGTACTTTGTATGTGTATGTTTGTTCATTTTTTCATTGCTTATTTACTCTATAGTTATTATATGATAATGCTTCATTGATATAACACTTGGATTATATGGTTAAAAAGGATTAAATTTATCTACTACTGATTCACCCCCCCTCTTAGTAATTCAACACTTAATTGGGTTGTTATTTGTTGCTTGATCTTGTTTTCCTAAGGTTTTCAATGTTGGGGTGATGCATCCACAGTTGGATCTATTGTTACATTGTTTTGTAGTTGACTCCCCATAAAATGCTATTAAGATAAAATAACATACAAAATTTTGCAGTCGATGTAAATTGCATCTCATATGCCTTCAACTAGAGTTTGTCGGCCTCCAACTATATTTCATAGTCGGTGATGCTTTTTCCATGGTTTATGTCTTACTATGGTTTCATAGTTATGAGAGTAAGTTTTGTTGTCTGGGCGATATAGTTGTTCTCTCCCTTTTTTTTCCTCTTGTAAACTTTCTTGTTTTTTACTTTTTGTTCTTCCACTCTATTATGTGTTTCTAGTTCTATACTTTCTCATGTTTCTGTGCTCGCGGGTTCCCAGTGTGGTGAGTTGACAAATCGTGATCTCCATCAATATCTTCACATCATGATTCTGACCGACCGTCATTCGGTTGCATACTTAGTCATTTTTATGAACACGACTTCGTAGATAGGTGTTATCGAACTATGGTAGTTCGTGTTCGGTGTATATATCTTGCACGTAGAACTTTCGTTCTCTACAATTCGACCCTGAACTCCTCGAACTCGCAACTTTGCCTCTGCCTATGATGATTTTTTCTATCCGACCTACCTTTCCATACTTAGTCGAGTTTTCAAAGTTTGGCGGGTTGACGCCTTTCCAGGTTCAGAAAATTTTAAAAGCATGTGTCGCTCCCCTCCATCCCCACCACCTTCCGCCCTTCCCAATAGACATTAATTATGCTTTCAAAAGTCACAACCGACCATAAAGGTTCGAAAATATTGTCTTTAATAAGAGGAAATCTCAAGGACATCTCCCATTAAAATGAATAGACAGGCAAATATTATGGGATCTGGTAATTTCTTTTGCCTGCATTTTTAATTTGTAAAAAAAAAAAAAAAATGCTCTTTTAGTTTTTTAAAGGCTTCATCATAGTAATAGTGCAATATTGTACTACCTTGTTTCCATCCACGAACATGTCACCCACATATTCCTTGATGTCATGTCCCTCTTTAATCTTGTGCATATGTTAGATGTCAAATTTGAGAATCTGCTCGGATATGGGAATGTTAATACATGTTATTAGTCACTATTCAGAGTACATATTACCATGCTTCTGCCTATGATGAGTTTGTCTATCTGACCTACCTTTCCATACTTAGTCAAGTTTTCAAAGTTTGGTTGGTTGACACCTTTCCGGGTTCAGAAAAGTTTAAAAGCATTTGTCGCTCCCCTCCATCCCCGGAACCTTCCGCCCTTCCAAATAGACATTAATTATGATTTCAAAAGTCACAACCGACCAGAAAGTTTCGAAAAGATTGTCTTTAATAAGAGGAAAGCTCGAGGAAATCTCCCATTAAAATTAATAGACAGGCGAATATTATGGGATCTGGTAATTTCTTTTGCCTGCATTTTGAATTTGCAAAAAAAAAAAAAATGCTCTTTTAGTTTTTTAAAGGCTTCATCATAGTAACAATGCAATATTGTACTACCTCGTTTCCATCCATGAATGTGCCACCCACAAAGGGCTTGACATCATATCCCTATTTAATATTGTGCATATGTTAGATGTCAGATTTGAGAATATGCTCGGATATGGGAATGTTAATACGTGTTATTAGTCACTATTCAATGTACATATTCGAAAAGATTGGCATTAATAAGCAAAAATATCGAGATCATATGTCATTAAAATGAATTAACCCAAAATCGACAGAAGATCATACGGTCATCCTCAAGCGTTTATTTTAAATACATATTGCCATTTCTCTCTATCATCAAAGAGTTAGGCTTTAGGGTGCCTTCGTTCTAATGTTCTTAGTCATGGACATGTAAGACAACTTAGAGATGCGATTGAGGACCAAATGAAAGAAGAGTGAGATTTGAGCCAAAAAAAAACTTATTTATCCAACATAAACTCAGACAAGGGGAAAAGAAAAGAACAAGTATCTTTTGGTTGGTTTTCTCCCTGTATTCGATGCTTTGGTTGGTTGAAAAGTCTGCCTGGAGATTTGTTTGTTGATCTTCTTTGTTTTCTTGCTAGGAGTTGGAATGGATTTTCAGGTCATGTGCAAAATAATTCTTCATTGAAGTATATAGTTTCTTCCAACAACACAGATTTGGCAAGTGTATTGAATTCTGCAGCGCACACAAGAATATGTCTTTGTCAGGGGCGTCACACTTACCGTGTCTTGCAAAATGGTCTGTGATGTTCGTAAATGATGCGAAATATTACTCCATTCATGAATGTAGCCAGAAGCAGGTAGCAGAAACTGTATGGGTGGATAAAACAACATATTATAACTACAAAAGTTTATATTTCAAAGTTTGTTGATCTACTTCTGGGTGTGGTAACAAACTTGACAGAAAGTTATGTTCTTTGTCAAAGTTTGTTCGCTACCCTCTGGATGTAGTTACAGACTCCACATATTTGGCGTCACCTCTGAACATTCTAGACCTTTTTGTGGGCCACCGTGTCTACCACCACTATGACGAAAGATATATTCAGATGTGATCTGCAACATTTGATACACTTGCCAGATCTGTGCTACTGGAAGAAGTTATGTACTTCAACAAAAGAACATTGTACAGTTGGCTTCGACATTCCTTCCAATTTACTGTAATAAAAAAAAGAAGCACAACATACAAATATTCAGGCAAGATTTTCAACCAAACAGATGATCGAATACAAAAAGAATAACAATCACAACATACTCAATTTTGTTTTCTTTCCTGTAACTGATGTCACATAAAACGACTCCCTCGACTTTGAATTGGGCCTAAATCACATTTCTAAGTTGTCTCAGATGTTAATGGCCAGGAACATTACAAGGAAATCATCTTAAAACCCAAGTTTTCGACAACAGAGGGAAATTTATACTTAAAAAACAATGGAATGTTGAATAACCAACTAATGCAAGCAGGTCATATCTAGAAGAGACAAGCTATTCAAAAAACTGGGATAGATCTAGTTGGCAGCACAAATTAAGTCCAATACCCGAAATTGATATTCAACTTGTTGTTTTTTACGAATAAAGGATTTGATTGTCAAGAAGACTATCAACAAGCTTCATCATTGTACATATTTTTTATTGGTCGATGGTAGGAAAAATCACAATCATTGTGGCAAAACATCCCCCCTGTATTTTCTAACCCATCTTATTTGAATATAGAATATTTGCGGGTTTTTTTTGTGGTGTTTTTCAATCTCTAGTATTGTTTTTCATTTTATTTTGTACATTTTTTCCTATGTGTCGTTAAACATGGATGACAATATTTTATTTCTACTACTCAGTACTTGAATTTAAATAAAGGCTAATATGTTCGTTTCTTACATTTTACATGGAAGAATATTTTTTCATAGGCCATACTTATGTGGCGTTGGCCCTATACTTAAAGAAATAAAATGGAGGACTCGTCCTGCTTTCATTCTTCGGGTCTCGTAAATAGAATGAATTAATGACTTACAACAAGGAAACTCAAGTGTTGGCACCATGTTCCTGTTCAATATCTTGCATATATTGCAGCTTCTTCTATTTGATAATATATGTGCATATATACTAATATGAGTACTATTGGAATAAATATAAAAACTTCCTCATCCAAAACTTAGGCAATTATCTGCCACCAGGTCCCAGGTTTGCGGTATTCAACAACTATGTCCCCTGCTCCATCATATACATCTTGCAGCCAAAGAACTTTTGTGATCTGCAATTTATGCTTTAACTAGTGATAACTCACTAGGGGTTCGAAAATCTTGGCATTAATAAAGGAACAATAGATTTTCTTCTGTGAGATACTTAGCCCTTTTCCCCTTTTATTCTTCTCATCTATTATCTCTTTCTGGTTATATACTTAGTCGCCTTTCTATGATCGTGGGTTCCAGGGTTGGCGGGCTGACATATCTTAATCTCCATCTATATCCTCACATGATGAATCCGACCGACCTTTGTTCCTTTCCATACTTAGCCAATTTTATGGTTGCGGTTGTCGGGTTGGCTCTTTCAAACTCTGCTGCTTCTTGTTGCATTATATACATCTTGTAGTCAAAACTTCCGTGGTTTCAACGAAATTTGCGAATCGAACAACATCCTGCAAATTGGGAGATGATTTTCCTTTCAAACAAAAATAATCCATTAATATATATTAGTATGAATACTATTGAAATAAATATCAAAACTTTATCTTGGCCAATACTTAGCCAATTATCTGGTCACCAGGTCCCGGGTTCGCGGTCTCCAACACCTATGTCCCTTGTTCCGCCATATACATCTTGCATCCAAAGAACTTCCGTGATTTGCAGTTTATTCTTTTACTAGTGAGAACCCAGCAGGGGTTCTAAAACATTGGCATTAATAAACGGAAAAATGGATTCACTTCTGACAGATACTTATCATGTTTCCCCTTTTCTTCTTCCTGACCATTATCACTTCCTGGTTATATACTTAGTTTTCTTTTTATGATTGCGGGTTGCAGGGTTGGTGGCCTGACATATCTTCATCTCCATCTATATCCTCACATGATGAATCCGACCGACTGCAAATCCTTTCCATACTTAGTCAATTTTATGGTCGTGGTTGCTGGATTGGCACATACGAACTTGCCTTTTCTTCTTCCCATCCGTTATCGCTTTCTGGATATATACTTAGTCACCTTTCTATGATATCTAGTTCTAAGGTTGGTGGGCTGGCATCTTCATATCCATTTATATCCTCACTTGAAAAATCCGACCGACCACTGTTCCTTTCCATACTTAGCCAATTTTATGGCTGCGGTTGTCGAGTTGGCGCTTACGAACTCAGTTGTTTATTGTTCTGTGATATACATCTTGCACTCAAAACATATGTGATCTACAATTCCATTCACGGGTTCCTCGTATACATTAACTTCGTTCAAAGTATCTGTCACTTCCTTCCATCCCCACCAACTTCGCGACCTTACTAATATAGATTAACTATGCTCTTACTAGTGACAACTATATAGACTGGTATGAAAGAATTGGCACTTGTTCCTCCGCCATATACAAATTGACAACCAGAATCTGACATCATCCCCTCTTTTGTGTTACACATTATGCATTCAAATGTTCCAAGCTATACAATTTGTCCATCGGGGCCTCACGTCTTTTGTGGAAACCTTGTAACCCTATTTTGAATCCTCGCGTTGGCGAGTTCACGAAAACTCCAACTCCTAGTCATTGTTTTCCTGTTCTTCCCATCCTCATACTTATTTCTAGATATGAAACACCAAAGGTTTAATACTAAAATGGCATCATGCAACAACTGTAAAAATCGTCATTAATAAGCAAAAGTCTGGACAACCAACCATCCCTACAGAACTTGTCTAGAAACATGAAAAGAAGATCTTGCAAGGTAATGGCAAAGCTATTACAAATTTCAATATATTAGAGAAAACAAATCTCGGCTAGCATTTCCCGGTTCCATACTTGCACACTTTTTCGATTGCGGGTTCCTGTATTGATGGCCTCAAAATTGTGTTTTGAATCTTCGGCGACCTGCAAACAGTGCCCGGAGTTCCACAATATACAATTTGTCTGCATGAATGTATAAAAACTCTTAATTTTTCTCTTTTTCCCCCCTCTATTATCCCTTTGTAGTTCTATATTTAGTCGCATATATATGATCACGACCTCATGGATTCACAAATTGGCAACTCTTTATCTATATCTTCACACCATGAGCCCGATCGACCGCAGTCCCTTTCAATACTTAGCCGATTATCTGAACACCAAGTCCCGGGTTTGCATTATCCAACACCTATGTCCCCTGTTCCGTCATATACATCTTTCACCCAAAGAACTTATGTGATATGCAATTTATGCCTTTACTAGTGAGAACTCACCAGGGGTTTGAAAGGATTTGCATTAATAAGCAAACAGTAGATGTTCTTCTGCGAGATACTTATCCCTTTTTCCCTTGTCTTCTTCCCGTGTATTATTTCTTTCTCGTTATATACTTAGTCACCTTTCTATAATCGTGGGTTCCGGCATTGGCAGGCTGACATATCTTCATCTCCATCTATATCCTCGCATGACGAATCTAACTGACAGTCGTTCCTTTCCATACTTAACCAATTTTATGCCCACGGTTGCCGAGTTGGCACTTTCGAACTTTGTTGCTTCTTCTTCCGTGATTTGCAGTATCCATCACTTATGTCCCTTGTTCCCGGTATCCAACACTTATGTCCCCTATTCCTACATATACATCTTGCACCCAAAGAACTTCTATGATATGTAATTTATGCCTTTACTAGTGAGAAATCACCAGGGGTTCGAAAGGATTTGCATTAATAAACGAACAATAGATTTTCTTCTGTGAGATACTGAGTCGTTTTTCCATTGTTTTCTTCCCATGTATTATTGTTTTCTAGTTATATACTTAGTCTCCTTTCTATAATTGCAGGTTCCAGCATTGGCGGGCTGACATATCTTCATCTCCATATATATCCTCACATGACGAATCCGACCTACCGTTGTTCCTTTCCATACTTAGCCAATTTTATTCCCGTGGTTGTTGGGTTTGCTCTTTTGAACTCTGTTGCTTCTTGTTTCGTGATATACACCTTGCACTCAAAAAAATTCGTGATCTACAATTCCTTTCTTTCTGGTTATTTACTTAGTTTCCTTTCTATGATCACAGCTTCCAGCATTGGCGGGTTGACATATCTCCATCTCCGTCTATATCCTCACATGACGAATCCGACCGACCGTTGTTCCTTTCCATACTTAACCAATTTTATGGCCGCGTTTTCCAAGTTGGCGCTTTCAAACTCTGTTGCTTGTTCCATAATATACATCGTCCACTCAAAACTTCTATGATCTACAATTCCACTGTGGACTCCTCGAACTCTCAAGCTTCACTCTACCATGGCTCACAAATGCTTCAAAGTATGTGTTGTTGCCTTCCATCCCCACTAACTTCCTGTCCTTCCTAATATACATTAGTTATGCTCTTACTAGTGAGAATTGGACACACTGGTATGAAACAGTTGGCATCAGACCCTCCACAGTATACAAATTGACTATCGGATTCTGACATCTTCCCATCTTTCGTGTTACACATTATGCATTCAAATATTCCAAGCGATACAATTTGAACATCGGCACCTCACATCTTCTGGAGAGACCTTGTCAGCGTGTTTTGGTTCACGAAATGTCCAATTCTTGGTCATTGTTTCGGGTTGGCACTTTCGAACTCTGCTAGTTCTTTTTCTATGATATACATCTTGCACTCAAAATTTCCATGATCTACAATTCCACTGCACGCTCAACCCTTTTTCCCTTTTCTTCTTCCCGTGTATTATCGCTTTCTGGTTATATGCTTAGTCGCCTTTCTATGATCATGGGTTCCAGCGTTGGTGGTCTGACATATATTCATCTCCATATATATCCTCACATGACGAATCTGACCGACCATTGTTCCTTTCCATACTTATCCAATTTTATGCCCACGGTTGTCAAGTTGGCGCTTTCGAACTCTGTTGCTTCTTGTTTCGTGATATACACCTTGCACTCAAAAATTTCGTGATTTACAATTCCTCGCTTTCTGGTTATTTACTTAGTGGCCTTTCTATGATCGTGGCTTCCGGCATTGGCATTCTAACATATATCCATCTCCTTCTATATCCTCACATGATGAATCCGACCAACCGTTGTTCTTTTCCATACTTAGCCAATTTTATGGCCATGTTTGTTGGGTTGGCGCTTTCAAACTTTGTTGCTTCTTGTTCTGTGATATACACAGTGCACTCAAAACTTCTATGATCTACAATTCCACTGTGGACTCCTCGAAATCGCAAGCTTCACTCTACCACGGCTCACAAATGCTTCAAAGTATGTGTCCCTGCCTTCCATCCCCACTAACTTCCTGTCCTTCCTAATATACATCAGTTATGCTCTTACTAGTGACAACTGGACACACTGGTACGAAACAATTGGCATCAGCCCTCCGCAATATAAAAATTGGCTACCGGGTTCCGACATCATCCCCTCTTCTTGTTACAGATTATGCATTCAACATACCCTCCGCAACATACAAATTGACTAACGGATTCCGACATCGTCCCCTTTTCCATCGTACACATTATGCATTCAATGTTCTGAGTGATACAATTTGAACGTCGACGCTTCACGTCTTTTGGAGAGACCTTGTTAGCCTGTTTTGGATCCTCGTGTTGGCGGGTTCACGAAATGTCCAATTCTTGGTCACTGTTTTGGGTTGGCACTTTCAAACTCTATTGGTTATTGTTCCGTGATATACATCTTGCACTCAAAATTTCTTTGATCTACAATTCCACCGTGCACTCGACCCTTTTTCCCTTTTCTTCTTCCCGTGTATTATCGCTTTCTGGTTATATTCTTAGTCACCTTTCTATGATCGTGAGTTCCAGCGTTGGTGGGATGATATATCTTCATATCCATCTATATCCTCACATGATGAATATGACTGACCATTGTTCCTTTCCATACTTGGACAATTTTATGGTAGTGGTTTCCGGATTGGCGCTTTCAAACTCTGTTGCTTCTTATTCCGTGATATACATATTGCATTGAAAACTTCTGTCATCTACAATTTCACCACGGACTCAAACTCGCAAGCTTCACTCTACCACGATTCACAAATGTTTCAAAGTATATGTCGTTGCCTTCCATCCCCACTAACTTCCTGTCCTTCCTAATATACATTAGTTATGCTCTTACTAGTGACAATTGAACACACTGGTACGAAACAATTGGCATCAGCCCTCCGCAATATAAAAATTGGCTACCGGGTTCCGACATCATCCCCTCTTCCTGTTACAGATTATGCATTCAAATGTTCTGAATGATACAATTTAACCATCAGGGCCTCACATCTTCTGGGGAGACCTTGTCGCCCTATTTTGTATCCTCGTGTTGACGCGTTCACAAAATCTCCAATTCTTAGTCACTATTTCAAGTTAGCACTTTCGAACTTTGCTGCTTCTTTTTCTGTGATATACATCTTGTACTCAAAATTTCCGTGATCTACAATTCCACCATGGACTCCTTAGCCCTTTTTCCTTTTTCTTCTTCTCGTGTATTATCGCTTTCTGGTTATATACTTAGTCTCCATTCTATGATCGTGGGTTCCGACGTTGGTGGGCTGACATATCTTTATCTCCATCTATATCCTCACATGAGGAATCTGACCGACCGTTGTTGCTTTCCATACTTAGCCAATTTTATGGCCGTGTTTGTCAGGTTGGCGCTTGCGAACTCTGTTGCTTCTTGTTCCATGATATACATCTTGCACTCAAAAACTCCTTGATCTATAATTCCACCATGGACTCCTCGAACTCGTAAGCTTCACTCTACCATGATTCACAAATTTTTCAAAGTATCTGTCGTTGCCTTCCATCCCCACTAACTTCTTGTCCTTCCTAATATACATTAGTTATGCTCTTACTAGTGACAATTGCACACACCGGTACAAAACAGTTAGCATCCAGCCCTCCACAATATACAAATTGACTACCGAGTTCCGACATCATCCCCTCTTTCATGTTATAGATTATGCATTCAAATGTTCCGAGTGATACAATTTGACCATCGAGGCCTCACGTCTTCTGGGGAGACCTTGTTAGCCTATTTTGGATCCTCGTGTTGACGGGTTCACAAAATCTCCAATTCTTAGTCATTGTTTCTAGTTGGCCCATTCGAAATCTGCTTCTTCTTGTTGCATGATATACATCTTGCACTCAAAATTTATGTGATTTACAATTCCACTGCGGACTCCTTATCCCTTTTTCACTTTTCTTCTTCCCGTGTATTATCTCTTTCTGGTTATATACTTGGTCGCCTTTCAATGATCGCGGGTTCCAGCATTGGTGGGTTGACATATCTTCATCTCCATCTATATCCTCACATGATGAATCCAACCGACCATTGTTCCTTTCCATACTTATCCAATTTTATGGCCGCAGTTGTTAGGTTGGCGCTTTCGAACTCTGTTGCGTATTGTTACGTGATATACATCATTCACTCAAAACTTCTGTGATCTACAATTCCACCGCGGACTCCCCAAACTCACAAGCTTCACTCTACCACGACTCACAAATGTTTCAAAATATTTGTCGTTTCCTTCCATCCCCACTAACTTCTTGTCCTTCCTAATATACATTAGTTATGCTCTTACTAGTGATATAAAAATTTCCCTCTGGACTGTCCTATCATGTCCTCTTCGGTGTTATGCGTATTGCACTCAAAAATTTCTGAGACATACAATTTGACCCTTGCACCCTCACCTCGAACAGTTTTACCTTGTAACCCTATTTTGAAGATACTTTTTCCCGTCCCCGCGACCACCATACTTCTTTCTTAGTATGCAATTAGAAACCTTTCATGCTAACAGTTGACCGTGCAAGAAACACCAACATTGTCATTAATGAGCGAAACGCTCAAGGATATCTCCCATTATTACGCATTAAACCAATATCTATGGAGAGTTATGTTCTCCCTTCTGATTGTTCATCTCAAACACGGGTCGTAGCATTGGCCCGTTCAAGAAATCTACAATGATTAATCACTCATTATCGTATCCGCCATGTTCTCATTTCTATGTATGCAATTACTAGTGTTTAATGTTAACAACGCATCATGCAACAACCGTCGAAATTGTCATTAATGAGCGAAAGTCTTGAGGAGATCTCCCATTCACACGCATTGGACCAAGATTTGTGCAACGTTATATTATCCCTTCCAAATTTTCATTTCATTCATCGTCTGGAGCAAACAAACATTCTTATAAACTTATGGCAACAGGTCAACAATAGTATTGTGGAGATACAGTAAATATCTTCGGACATCAAGACCAGAACTTCCAGTGGTCCAGGGCATACTTTTACTATTCATCCTATTCCACCCAGAATAAAGTGATTTGGACCTCTGGAATCGCTCGTGCAGGCTGCGTCCCTAAGGTTTTTTACTGTAAGGAGGTGGTCTCTTGGTGCGCCGAAAAATATATTCCAAGCCAAAGAATTATTCCATTGGGTGACTATTCTCTTGTTTCTTTGTCACCTCAGGTCTTCCGCAAGATCTTAAAATTTTCAGAGCCAACATTGACCTTCAGAGGACAAGACTGCAAGCAGTTCCTAGGAAAACATGATAACAGGTTTGACATCTTAGCCGAGTTCCTCGAATACCCAACAAAAGTTCCTAAAGATATCACAAAGTTGTAGGTAGGTTCCTTTAGAAACCCATTCCGGGAAATTGCTTGGTTGTTTACAAGAATAACGGGACAGGCATCAACGGCAAGCATTTCCCATACAATTATTTTTATTTTGTACTTCACAATCAAGGAACAATTCATTTTCGATTGGGGGAAGCTAATTTCCATTGAGATATGTTCCCAGTTGTCACGATTCAAAGTCGAATAAATTTTATATGTCATCCTACTTGATTTTCACAATAGTGCATTGTTGTCTATTTCCAAAACTGTCTCTTTCCAAGAAAATAGATTGTGGATTCGACCCAGTAACATTCTGGTACCAAGCCCTGTGGAGGCACAAGGCCTCCCATTGTTTTTATGAAGTTTTTAATGTTTTTGTCTCAGTTTTCAAAGATTTATTGTTAGGGAAGGATGCTCCACCAATGTTTGGCCAGGCAACCAAGTTTTTGAACAGGAAGGGCACACTTGAACAAAAGGAAAATCATAGTGTACTAATGGTCTTTGTATCCAAGGGAAATCCTTCTTTCCTTCCATGCCACATCACGGAAAAGATGTTTGTTGCAGAAATAGCAAGGCAATACAACCACTGGTTGCATTTTTTCCATCACAAGAAAAAAAACAGTTCATTCCTCTACACTAGAAAGTCGGGGACTTCATGTGCATAAACGTCAACAAGATTGATGAATTTGTCGACCATTTCAAGAAATTGAACCTAACATATGCTGAAAGGCTAAAAGGGTTCAACCCTAATGGTATTTTTCGAGAACATTTATTGGTAGTTGGCTTTAGCATCTCTTTTATCCATATTCACCTGACCGAAGACAGGGACAGTGACGACAACAATTCTTCTTCTGGAAATTGCAACGTAGAGACATTACAAAGCGTGAATTGTACAGACAACAAGGAAAAGTATCCAGTGAGAAGAGTGCCCAGTCCCCCGCCAGCACTCCCAAGAGCACAACATCAAGGAGCATCGCTTCAACGGTCCACCCCAGTAAGAAAGAAACCCATAAATATTCAAACGGAGGAGGAGATAAGAACCCTCCTCTCATAAATTATTGATAGTTCTCACAAAATTCCACTGATGAAGAAGAGAAAAAACAATGTAGGGCAGGCGGACGACCTCGAAATTGAAAGTGAACAGCTGAAACTTGAAACTGAAATTGAGCACATGCACAAAGTTGGTCCATCCGCAATGGAAATAGTTGAGACCGACATTTTTTACGAAGAAGAATCCTTCGTATTCCAGGGCGTTGTTTTTTACAGTCAATCTAAAAATATGGTCATTGAAAAGAGAGATGTAACAAATAGGAAAGGCAAATCTCACAAAGAGATTAACTTTAGGAAAATGCGATCGTCCCAAATCTCCCTATTTCATCGCGTAACCGGTGATGTTCTTGATGATTCTATTGGAAAAATTGAAGTGGAAAATGCCAGACTGAAAGACCGCCTCAACGAATTTGAGGAGTCTTTCATTGCTACCCCAGAATTTGCTAGTCCTTTAGCAAAAAATGTGCCTACTACCACTGCATCCAAGATGAAAGTATCATCTACCCTCCTTGCATCGTCTAGAGCCCTTGTAGACAATAACATCAAGAAAAGAATGCAGTTAGTTATCGAAGCCTGGGAAACATCACAAAATATAGTTTCCTTCCGAAATATGGCAAATTATTTGCTCAAACATTTGCAGGCGAATTTAAAAAATGATCAACGTTTCTATGAACAGGTGTTGACCCATTTTTCTAACCATGCCATCAACACCTCAGAACTGAAAAGAAGATAAGAGAATATCCCCTCCCCAAAGCGGACCAAAAAAGTAAAATCATGCTGGCAAAAGAAAGTTAAGAACCTAGAGCTCATTGTCGAATCATGTAAACAAGCCATATTAGAAAAGGAAGAATTATTCACAAACCTGATCCAAATAGACTTAGCCGGAAGTACCAACGAGGTTGAAGACCCAAACTTAATTCTCAAATCATTGTCAATGACCAAAGAGGCCTTCAATGAACAACTTGATATTTTAAAGGGGTTGTCTTTCGAAAAATTTTACGGCATAGTTGTACATCGTGTAGATGAGCTCGAGCACTGGGTACTGGACTATTCAGCACACAATGAAGAAATTGAACAAAGTCTG
Organism: Picea glauca; assembly: GCA_000966675.3. Taxonomy (NCBI): domain Eukaryota; kingdom Viridiplantae; phylum Streptophyta; class Pinopsida; order Pinales; family Pinaceae; genus Picea; species Picea glauca. The sequence goes on from JZKD02S1883649.1 coordinate 296,423, forward strand.
CATAGTATTTCAATGGATCTAAGGAAATTAGAAAATGACCTTTACGACATAGAAATCTGGGATGAAATCAACATGGCCCCCATGAGAAGATACATTGAAGAATGGTTCCAATGGAGAATGGACAACCTCATCCAGGAAGGGCAACAACCAGTTTACACGATTCCACTGACCATCGACGACAGTAACAAAAACGCATCGGCTTCATAGTAAGTCTATATTGTCATCTTGTTTTCTTTATCAATCCAGTTATTATACCTCTTTAAATAAAAAACTGTAACCAAACACTCGTAACTTCCAATTTCTTCTTTTCAGGTCTTCCTCTCTACCGTCGTGAACTTATTCTTTCGACATTTCTAATTCTTGTACTTATTTCTTTTTATGGTCTGCGGGAGCCCCAATCCCAGTCTATATGAAAAACACATTTAAATTTCCAGAAATATGTAACAGACATTATTAATTTTTGATAAATTTCAAATAAAACTAATTGGGGAATGCCTTTGTTGCAAGACGTTATTACTATTTGAAGTAACAGACATTATTAATTTTTGATAAATTTCAATTTTTTTGTGTCCAGGAACCTTTGTTTCAAAGAAAAGTAATTCGAGAATGCTAAATTTTTTGTGTCCTATTCTACGTAACAAGCATTATGTCAAAAAATATTTTTATTTCGATAAGTGTTTGAACCTTTCTTTCAAACAAAACTAATTCGGGAATGCTAGATTTTTTGTCTCCTATTGTATGCTATTTTTTTTTGTCCGGGAACCTTTGTTGATGTAACAGACGTTATTACTATTCTATTCAAGACATTGTTACTATTCTTCCTCTTGCAAATTTCATTTCAATGGTGAGGTTATAGAAGGATTATTTACTTGTGTTTAGAGAATCGTGTAGCTTTCCTGTACTATCAAATTTAGATACTAGGAACCTTTGTTGATGTAACATTGTATTATTTTTTTATAAATTTCAAAGAAAACTTATTTGGGAATGCTAAATTCTGCATGCATACCGCATGTACTTCAACTTGCTTCCCACATGTCTGTACTCGGTCGCATTTATTCTCATTCCAACATGGCAGGGACTACGTTGCTATGCAGCACTTGTTTAACTTGAATTTATATAATTCATTTTTTCTTATTTCTCTCTTGGATTTGACAATTTGACAATTATGTTTTATCATTTTGTTCTTTATTGCAATCATACATTTCTTTTCAACAATCCCAATAAATATAGATTTGTTTTCAACAATCCCAATAAATAGATTTTGATGTTTTGTGTTTTATCATTTTGTTCTTTATTGCAACCATACACTTCTTTTCAACAATCCCAATAAATGTAGATTTTGATGTTTTGTTGTCTTCAAGCTAAGTTATTTAACTTGGGTTTCTATAATTGATATTTCCATGTTTCTCTCTTGGATTTGACAATTTTTTTTTTATCATTTTATGCAACCATACACTTATTTTCGTTGTCAAATTTTAAGCTAGCTAGCTCAAAACAACTTACACTTGTAGTGAAATTATCATTTAGTTTTTAGGATTCCCAAGGAACCAACCATTTTATTTATTCATCCACATTTTTTTACAATATTTATAACTTGTTAATAATACATATTTATTAACATAATTGTTTTGAATATCCATCATAAATTATCATGCTCATTAAAATTGGTTTTTTTAATATATTCTTGTATTTTATAATT
>JZKD02S1883649.1:298131-310523 GCA_000966675.3 Picea glauca
ACATATGTGCAAGTAATTACCAAATTGGAATTTAAGGTAAGAATGGAATAAAGCTAAAGGAATGGGTATGCATAGAAAGGAATCTAGAGTCTAGTTAACACTAGTCTAACTAGGATAATATTTCTATTTTAACTCAACTCAATTTTAGAAAGGTGTCAATCATTAATTGGAAATAAAGGGAATAAAGGGACAACTAGGAGTAATTTAAAGAGCGCTTTTAGGATGGGTGAGGGAAATTAAATTTTATTAAAATGAAATGTGGATTTAATTGTGAAAATTGGGGAATGGGTGACAAGTGTATGGGGGAGATAATTCTAAATTATTTTAATTAAAAATCAAATGAATTGTGCAAGTGTGGGAAAATTCTATAAAAAAAATGGTTGAGTTGAGAGATGATCAAATGGGATATGGGTAAACTTATGCTGCAGAAATTTTGACGGGTTTTACTTGTGAGAATTGGGATACCCAAATTGAGAGACAGTGGTGGCTCTACCTTGTGAGGCAATTTGGGAGCTAGAGAAGTTCTGGTTGTGTGTGTGTGTGGCCCCTTTGCGGCTTAGTGGGATAAGGGGGAAAAAGCGTACCCCTAGCATTGGTTGGGAGGTACCGGTGAAGTCTCATCGATTAGAAAGTGGGAGATCGGAAGGAGTACCAGTTGCCAGATATCTTCTCCAAGTTCACCTTCGTCATCGGCTACAGTATTTTAATGAGAATTGTAATTATATTGAGATTTAAGATGTACATGCTTTTAAATTTCATTGAATTGACATGGGTTCCAGTATTTATATTTCAATAAGATGTACAATTTTTTCTTCAGATATTTAATTATCTTGGTCATTTTAATTTCCATACAGTCTTCACAATCCTTGATCACGGCCAGTTCTTTAACGTTTTCTGGAAATTTTAATCTCAAGCTATTTAAATTTACTCTTGTGTTGAAATTTTGGATTTAACCAAACATAAATCTACAATTTAAGCAAGGGATATGATCAACGAATCCACTCTGGTTGTCAGAAATGGGGGTATTTATATGCCTGTTATCGCCCTCCATTTGTATCTTCCTTCAACTTGTATAATCCAAGGGAATCGTTGAGATTTCTCCTAATACCACTGCGTTTTTTTTTTCTTGAACATTGAACATTTCGCTCAAGGTTTGTGCATTCACCATACCTTTAATCTTTGGAAACCCTCAGTGATTTTATGCACACAATTTTAGTCAGTGATTGGTGAATCCCTTCGCGTTCAATTATGGAATAACCTTTGCGATTAAGCTTACGATTTTCCCAGAAATTCTTAAATATCCTTGTGTTTCACTCAGTAAACCCTCTATGTTATTATTAATAAAACTTTCCATGTGTTGGGTGTATCTACCCAGCTCTTTCCTCTGTGTTTTTCCTTGAGGAATTCACCCAGTGTTTGTGCTTTCACCCAGCTCTTTTCATCTTGAATCCTCTGTGTTTTTCCATGAGGAAATTTCCCAATGTTTCTGCACTCACCCAACTCATTTCATCTTGAATCCTCTGTGTTTTACGCATAACTAGAATGTGTTTTTACCTTCTTCCTCAATGGTATGTGTCAGGGATTTATCTCTGGGTTTTATTTATAACTAGAATGTGTTTTTACCTTCTCCCCAATGGCGGTTTTGCAGATATTTATCTTTGTGTTTTAATGACCCTATGGACTGTGTTTCCCTTCTTCCTCAGCGGTGGATTTTCTCTGTGTTTTATCCATGCAACACTTGATTCTCCTTGCATTCCCTCTCTGGGAAACACCTCTACGTGAATGCTTTCAATTTTCCCACCTATAAGTTCAAGACGCCTTGACTGACATTGTTTTAGCTTTAGACCTTGTGTTTGTTTATATAGAGGAGGTTGTGAAGCTCGAGTTCATGTATGTTATATCCAGTTCCATTTTGAGACATGTATCTTGAGTTTTACAATGTGTATATAGTGTAAAGAAGCACTCACTCAGCTTCAAATTCAATTACTCAATTACCTTTTTGAAATAGAAAAACAACTTGGGTCGTTAACCTATGTACGTAAGCACACAACAAGCTTCAAATTAAGGAACTCTTTTATTTTGAAATGGGTTTATTGTAGTATTTATATTCAATGCACCCATTACCAATACACATTTAATTGCATTCAAATGGGTATGTATTAGTCTTAGTTTTTGTGTTTAAAGTGGCCACTGTAGTTCTATTTCAGTGTGTGCCTCTTGCATTGTTACAGTAACTTGCAAAACACCTTAGTTTACTATTTTGGTTAAGGATTCATCTTTTAAAGAATAATGGTTAAGTTTGTCATAAAGGCAACCAGTTTTAATGAAATACAAGAGAGATCATGTATTATTGAGACTAATTTGAAGTTGAATTATAATGGTTAATTTAGTTTCACCTCCTACAAAATGGGTAGTTAGGTGTTTTGTTTAAGGATTCATAGTTAATAGTTACATTCAAATAGGTCTTTGTTAGTTTTAATGTATGTGTTCAATGTGGCCATTGGACTTCTATTCTCAGTGTGTTATGCTTCATTGTTGCATCTATTCTTTTATAGTAGTTTTCTAAACATTTTAGTTTGGTGCTTTGGTGAAGGATTCATTTCTAAAAGGAAAAAGTGAAGTTGTCTTGAATGCAGTCAGTTGGTGTAATGGTATACCAAAGAAATTATGTTTTATCGAGATTGATTTTGGAATTGAAATTGTAATGAATAAATGATTGAGCGATTGATTACCCTTGCGCCATGGATTATGTTGAAGATTAAGTAATTAGATTTCTTTCGCTATGGACTAATGATGATGCATAATCATTATTCTTTTAGATTACTCATGCGCACTGTAATAATGTTGATGTATGATTTCCTAAATGATTATATTAATTGTGAGCATTGAATGATGTTGATTTATGTTTAATTCGGTAATTAGATCACACACGCACCTTGAAAATAATATTGATTTATTGTTGAATTCAGTAATTGATTAATCGTGCGCATTGAAATAAAATAGATGTGTGCTTTTGCACCATGAAAATAAAATAAAGTTGATTACACTTGCGCCTTAACTTATTTTGTTATATGATTGAATTAGTAATTAAATTATCTTGCGCCATGAACAGTAATGATGTTGATTGATTAAGCTAGTTGGTTTTCGACTTGATTGTGTTAGTAGGAAGTAGACACCTTCTTGTTCCTCAGAACAGTCGCCATCCCTACGACCTTAAGTGGTCAAAATCAATCGAATGAATCTTGGGCTTGACCAATGCTTATGTGTCCTGGAGGTCCTAACCTTGCGGGGTAGATTGGGCGGGTAGTTCTCTAAATTCTTAGTGACATGGTTGATCTTTCAATTGTATATTTCTTTCATCGAACGTGATGCGTTGATTGTGTCATTGATAGTTATGATGATGCATTGATTGAGTTGTTATATATGTGTTAACTGTGCTAATTTTAGTTATGTTAATGCAATGCTTATGCGTCGTTTCAATTATGATGATGTATGTTGTTATTATGTTGTAAGGAGTTTAATTCCATAATGATTAAAACAAAATTCACCATGTACTCGTTCGGTTGACGTAATAGTGGGGTCGTTACATCATATAAGCCATCATTAATTTGAAATAAGGTGATTTATATACGATTAACCTAATCATTACATGAGTATTAAATTAATAGTGACTCATCACTACATCGAGATATCCCCTGTCCTTGTGGCCTGAGAAGCGTTTGCCAAGAGTCCTATTCTTGGGAACTGGTTGGCTTCTATATTATTTTGACCTTGATTGAGGGTTTCAGAAATTACTCTTTTTGTGTTCGTTCTATTGTCTCGAATCGACCTTCTGCGACTAATCCCTATTGATTTTTATGTTGGTAAGTGCTCTTTGTGTTAATTCCTCATGGAACTTATATGAGGATTTCAGTCTGATAAGACTTCACTAATTCGTTGGAATTTCATTGAACAAGGTAACTACAGACTTCTTCTACTGTGCATTTTTAACTTACTAATATGTCATTTCTAGGGTTTTGGGGTTATGGTAGTCTCGTTTTCATTTGGATTCCTTTAACATTAATATGGAAGATTTGACTCTCTGTTAGTTCTTCTTTATAGATGTAAGAATTAGTTAAGCATTGTAAAACTTGAGTCTTTATATTATTTCATTGGTACCTTGCTGAGTTTGGCGAGGGTTTTTAATTTGGATGGTCTTGTGAATTTAATGAAAAAATGTTATATTGGTTTCACCGGGATTTACATTACTTCGAGTAATTTATTTCATGGTCTTACTTGTACATTTGATCTATCAAGCTCTGTGTATATGATAAAATTATTTAGTCAAATATAGGTGATTTCTGGGTTTTGCTTAAGTAATCACCTCATCATGATTTAAGTGGGTTTTCGTTGCCAATACTCAGTTTTATATACAATAGTTTGAGATCTTGTTCGGTTATCGTTCTAATGATGGGCCCTTGGTTTATTTCTGGAGGGTAAACATCAAATTACGAAGTTGTTTTGACCATTTTCATTGGGGCGGAAAACTATAGTTACTTTCACCATCATGGATTCTACCGGGTAACAATTTGTTATATACCGCTTTTGCATAAATAGTATTACTTAGGTTTTTAATCTAGTTTTTTTCTTACCTTTATAAGTTTACAGGATGCATAGGAGGTTGGGTCTGCTTTACACACATCTTTTCATGTTTACAACAAGACTTACGCGGAGGCATATACCAATGGTAATTTTTATTACTTTAGTAGTTTTATGATAATTTACCACTACCTATTTTCTTTAAATTGAAAGTTTTATTGTAATTCTCTTATATCGCGGGGTATATGCAAGAGGGCGTTTTAGGCTAATGACGTGATTTTACCTGGGCAAGGTAATTTGGCGTTTTGATATATTTATAACCAAAAAATTCGATTGGCAATAGTGATTGTATGGGTGACAATCGGGGTTGGTGTACCATAATCCCAAAAGGGTTCTTTATCTCTGTTTAAAAATTTGATATGTATTGTTTTGTAGAAACGAGGGTTCTCTTCCTCTGATAGAATAGATATGTATCATTTTGATAAAAGGAGGGTTCTTTACCTCTGTTAAATAGATATTTATCATTTTGATCAAACGAGGGTTCTTTACCTCTGTTAAAATAATAGATATGTATCGTTGTATCTAGACTATTACGTCAGGATTAATATACTCTGTTTATTCTTAATATTTTAGTTATCTAAAAGGCTTTAGCTAATGCAGATATGAAGTAATATTTATTATTATGTAAATCCTTAAATCAATAAATTTACCGTTGAATATAAAAGTGGTTGAATCTACATCTACAGAAATGAATGAACATTTCTTAATTAGCAACTGAAAGATACATAACATATTTTAGACAGTTTCGATGCTCATAATATCACTGACATTTCAGAATAACATTACCAAGGTATAAAGAACAAAATTTACTTCCTATAAAGAAATTACATAATCAACGATTAAAACACATTGAACATGATATTGTCGAACTGGAAAAAAACACGTTGGGTAAGACTGCTCCTCCAAACTGTAGACCAGAGAAGATACAACCTTCTTCCTTGTCACCACCGAGCTAAGTTTCTTAATCCAAAAGAGGAAATGACCATTGTGACTACTTGCATAAATGGAGAGCTCAAGTTTTGACTTTCTCTTTCCAATTCTCACGTACACATAATGGTGTCCCATTCTCTGTGTACCCATTATTTATTTTTTTCTAGGTATTTGACACATGTATGAGCCTTCTTCTCTTTGACCACTTTTCAATCTTTAATCCCACACTTGTCTTTTTTTATTTCCTAGAAATCTGGGATTGTGTCTTTGCCAAAGTTAAACTCAAATGGCTCTAACACTTGTCTCTTTCTGCTACCACCGGTCATTTCTCTTAATGGATCCGTAAATTCATATTTTAGCAGTCTTACTCAATGAGCCCCTTTTATTATCAAAAAATAAAAATATTGTTTTGATCTTTAAGGATCCATTAAATCAAAATAATACAATTTAAAATAAGTCATAATTGTTTTTAACAATTCAAGGTATTACATTCACTACCCCTTAAAACTTAACACCGTCCTCGGTGTTATTTAATATTCATATGGATCATTCTGAAAAAGGAATGGATATGCTTCTTGCATACGATCCTCCATTTCCCATGTAAAATCTTCTGGACTAAGGTGCTTCCATTACACCTTTACATGTTTGATGGCTCGATCCTGAAGTGTAAGTTCCCTCTTTTCGAGAATGTGATCCAGTTCTAATGGGAAATTGCCCTTGAGTTCCACCTGTATGATATTCCAATCCACAACATGAGTAGCATCATGTACATATTTTTTTAATAATGATACATGAAATATATTATGAACTTTTACCATGGATGGAAGTGCAAGCTGATAGGATACAGGGCCTATTCGAGCAAGCACTTCGAACGGTTCATAATATCTACGAGATAATTCAGTATATCTTCCCAACCTTAATGAATTCCTTTTAGGTTTGACATTTATATAAACATGATCTCCAACATTGAACTCTCTCGGAGTTATTTTGGAGTCAACATAGCTCTTTTGTCTTTCTTGAGCCACTTTTAAATTCTGGTGTACCTGTTTCACAGTTAGTTCCATATCCTTCAACATTTCAGGTCCTAGCATTATTCTATTTGCAATATTACTCCAAGAAACAAGAGTATTACATTTTCTTCCATAAATAATTTCAAATGGACTTAATTTAGTTGAAGCTTGATAAATATTATTTTATGGAAATTCAAGTAGATGTAAATATTCTTCCCATTTATTAAGTTTTTCCATAACATAAATTCTAAGCATATCCTCTACTATTTTATTATTTCTTTCAGTTTTCCCATCTATCTGAGGATGATAAGTCGTGCTAAAATTTAATCGTGTATCTAAGCCTTTAAACAAATTCTTCCAAAAGTTCCCTGTAAATTTTGCATCTCTATCGGAAATTACAAATTTAGGAATTTCGTGTAATCGGAATATTTCCTTCATAAAAATATCCACTATTTGAATTTCCTTGTAAGTAGATTTTACCGGTATAAAGTGAGTTTCCTTGCTTAATTTATCCACAACAACCATTATAGAGTCATTTTTCTTACTACTCCTAGGTAGGCCAATTATAAAATCCATACTTATAATTTCCCATTTCCATTCAGGTATGGGTAAGGGTTATAATAACCCAGATGGATGTTGATGTTCAGTTTTAACTTGTTGACATTCCATACATTTATCTAGATATTCAGCAATTTCTCCTTTCATATTAGGCCAATAAAATTCTTTCCATAGCATAGTAATCATTTTCTGATAGCCAAGATGCCAAGAATATGGCTTTTTATGTAATTCATTCAGGATTAATAATTTAATTTCTTCATATTTAGGAATGTACAATCTATTTTTATACATTAATAATCCATTACTAGTAAGTTTGAAGTCAAACTTATCGTTTTCCACAAAAACAATTGTCACTTTTAGCTTATTTTTTTTAGATTTTCATCTTTTTCAGCAACTTCCCTAAGTTTCTCTTCTAAATATATTTCATAACTACTTCTTACAACTGTATGAACTAGATTTTCATGTCTGCTTAAGGCATCTACTACTTTATTTTCCTTACCTTTGATATGTATTATTTCAAAATCATACTCGCTCAAGAAGGCTAACCACCTTCCTTGGCGAGCACTAAGATTTTGTTTATTGAATAAATACTTTAATGCAATATTATCAGACATTAATAGGAATTTTCGCCCAATTAGATAGTGTTGCCACATCTTTAATGCGTGTATTATCGCAACTAACTCCAAATCATGTGTAACATATTTTTTTTTATGTTCCTTAAGCTTCCTAGATTCATAAGCAATGACATGATTATCTTGTATTAATACTCCTCCAAGTCCTCCAATGCATGCATCAATGCATACAACAAACTCGTTATCAGGATATTATATCTTTAGTGTTGGAGTTGTTGTTAAAATATTCTTTGGCATCTCAAAACTTTCTTGACATTTTTCAGACCATATAAATTTTACTCCCTTCTTTTGTAAGGATGTTATAGGATAAACATTTTTTGAGAATCCTTCAATAAACTTTCGGTAATAGCCGGTTATACCCATAAAAGATCTTATATCTGAGACATCTTTTGGAATTGGCCAGTCCATAATAGATTGTATTTTCTCAAGGTCGACGGCTATACCTTCTTTAGAAATTACATGTCCTAAATATTAATCTTATCTTTATAAAAATCACATTTACTCAATTTAGCATACAACTTTTGTTCTCTTAGAATCTGTAGGACTATTCTTAATTGTTCCTCATGTTCTTATTCATATCTAGAATAGATTAGTATATCATTGATAAAGACGATTACAAACTTATATAAATATTTACTTAAAATACTATTCATTAGATACATGAATGAGGCTGTTGCATTTGTCAATCCAAAGGGTATTATGAAAAATTCATAATGTATGTGCCTTGTCCTAAATATCATTTTATAAATTTATTCATCTTTAATTCTTGATGATATCCTGATCACAAATCGATATTCAAAAATATTGTTGCCATGCGCACTTGATCGAATAGATCATCAATGTGGGGCAAAGGGTATCTATTTTTAATTGTCATTTATTAATTTTCCGATAATCTATGCATAAACGAAAGGTTCCATCCTTCTGTTTTACAAAAAGTATGGGTTCTCCCCAAGGGGATACACTTGGTCGAATATACTTCTTTTATAATAATTCTTGAAGTTGAAATTTCAGTTCATTTAGTTCTAGGACATTCATTTGATATGGAGCTTTTGAGACTGGTATTGCTTCTGGTACTAAATCTATAGAAAAATCTATATATCGTTTAGGAGGTAGTCCTGGAATCTCTTCCTGGAATACATCCTGAAACTCCTGTAATATAGGATCATTTTCTATATTAATTTTACCTTCTTATTTTCCATTATCAATCACATGAGCTTCAATTACTTTGCATCCTTTTCGGATACATCTTTTTATTTGTAAAGCTGAATTTTTGCTAACACTAATGGTTCTTGGTATCCCTTTTATTTTAATGATATTATCATTATCATCTAAATAGGTAAATGTTTTTTCATAGAAATTTATTCCTACCTTATTCTTTTCTAACCAATCCATGCCAATTAGTACACCATAAGACCCTAATTGTAAAAAATTCAAATCTATTTGAGTCTTAAAAGTATTCATACTAATTTCACAACCTTTAACATAATCTAAAACTTTTCTTTTTGTTCTTGTAGAAAGTTGTACTAACCAAGATTTTTCAAATTTATCTCTTTGTAGCTTACATAATTCCACTATTTTAGGTGATACATAGCTCAAGATATCACCAGGATCAATCAAGATAGAAATTGGTTTATTGTTAATCATATCTTCTACTTCCATAATGGAAGATTGATGTTCTTCTTGTCTGTCTTCCAAGGTCGCACTAATCCTTGGGGTGATTTTTCCATCTCACCAACTATTTTTGCTTCACGAACTGTATGAATAATGTTGTTATTCTTCTTCCTGTGAGGACAATCTTTGAAATAATGTGGTTCTCCACATTCCCAACATTTTATTGGTTCCCTTTGAGCAGTATTTTTATTATAGAATGTTGTTTTTCTTGCATCTTTGTTTTCAGGTGGGTTATAAGATTTATTACCTTTATAAGTATTTCCCTAAAAGTTCTTAATAGGATTCTTATTAAATGATTTTGCCCCCTTCCTTCGTGGGTGAAACCTTTCAATATTTTTTCCCTTCCAATTTTTAGCATTTTCATTTTGGTTCTTATATTGTTCAAAACACAGTTTTTCCTTACACATAGCTTCCTCTAAGGTTTTAGGATTTTCAAACTCAATCCTGTCTTTATATGAAGTAGGTAAACAACTAAGAAAACGTTGTGTTTTCGATTTCTCCTCAACAATATAAGGTACATAGTGTAATAGACTTAGAAATTTACTGCAAAAATATTTCATAGTTAGGTTTCCTAGTTTTAACTCATAGAATTATTTTGACTTTTCTTCATAACACTGTTCTGATAGGTATTGTTTCTTAAAATATATTTTAAAGGTATTCTAGGTGATCTTACGCTCTTTAATGTTCTTTATCTTTTTTATGTCCTTCCACCAAATATATGCTTTTCTAATCAGATTATAGATAATCATTCTTGCTTTAAGTTCACCTAAATAATTAGATATCTGGAAATATTGTTTCCTTCTGGATAGCCAAGCTTCAACCTCTTCTCTGGTTTCCACTTCATTGTTAAATATTGGGGGTTTAATCTTCTTAAACTCTCCAAAAATTTCATCATGATGCTTACATTTTTTCTTTTTTTTTGTTTCTACTCTGCACTGTCCTCACTTGAATTTTCTGTTTTTTTCTCACTACTTTCAGTTTCATTATAAACAGACTCTGTTTCTGTTTCAATATTTTCCAATTTTCTAGCTTTTTACTTATGCAAACTAGTTTTTGAATTACTAGAATTTTGTCCCTTATTTCGATCACAATTTTGATCACATAGTTTATTTAGCAATATTGCATTGAGTTCTTGTATTTTCATAATTCGTTCATTGTCTACTCTAACAGTTTGCAATCTTGTCGTTAAACTTCTTATGGTTTGAATCAATTCAGATTGTATGTTATCGCTTCTTTCATTCAGATCAACCCAAATATTTATGAAACCAGCATTTCCTTGTTCAGGATTTTCTGGAGAATTATGATAGGATCCTTCCTCTAGTGGAATAGGAATTTATGTCCTATTTCGTGCAATAATAATGGGTTTTCTTCCTATAAGTAAGAAGAAAAATAATATTTATAAATTAATATTCTATATACCTTAAACACACACACACACACACACACACACACACACACACACACACACACATATATATATATATATATGTTCCATGTGAACCCATTATAGGCCTAGTGTTGTTCCCAACACTCTGATACCATTTGTCACAACTCCTTAAATAAAATAAAGACTTACACCATAAAAAAAAATCATTTTATTGTTTTTTAATTTAGTATAAATCACTTTTGATAAATCCATAACAACTATACTCTAATTTCATGAGGAATTAATTTCAAAGTTTCTTTCTCAAGATTTCTTAATTCTTATTGTCATGAGATTTCGATCTATCCCTTTTGTGTACTTAATGTAATTTTGCAGAGTATTATCTCCTCCTTTATATTCATAAGTCTTTTTCCAAGGGTTAGTACTTATATGACTAAATTATTCATATAATCCTTCATTACTTGATTCATGTGTATATATGGTAACATAAAATATATTGATGATTAGATTATGCAATGTTATAACTTATCTTCTTTAGAAACACATAAACCATTTTAATTAATAATTACCTTGATGTTTAATCTTGGCGTTATGGGTTTTACCTAAGGTTGAACTACTAACAACTTAAGATAAATCAAAGCACTCATAGCGTGCTTATTATAGTCCTAAGGTACACTTGGTGGTATTACTAAACCTATGGTAAGGTCCTATATACCCAATTCTCATAACATCTCATGGAACCCATCATTAATTCGAAATAAGGTGATTTATCTGCGATTAAACTAACAATTACCTAAGTATTAAATGAATAGTGACTCATTGCTACATCAATATCACCCATATCCTCGTGGCCTGAGAAGCATTTGTCAAGTGTCTTATTCTTGGGAACTGGTCGGATTCTGGATTATTCTAATCCTGACCGAGGGTTATGGTCATTACTCTTTTGTTGTTCGTTCTATTGTCTCGACTCGGCCTTTTGCGACTAAGCCCTGTTGAGTTTTCTGATGGTAAATGCTCTTTTGGTTTAATTCCTCCTGGAACTTATATGTGGATTCTGGTCTGATATGACTTCATTGCTTCGATGGGATTTCATTGAACAAGGTAACTACATACTTCTTCTAATATGTGTTTTTAACTTACGGATACATCCTTTCCAGGTTTTTTGGGTTATGGTAGTCTTGTTTTCGTTCGGATTCCTTTAATAGTAATCTGAAAGATTTGACTCTCTGTTATAATCTAGTTCTTCTTTATAGATGTAAGAATTAGTTAAGCATTGTAAAACTTGATTCTTTATATTACTGCATTGGTACCTTCCCGAGTTTGGGAGAGGGTTTTTAATTTGGATGGTCTTGTGGCTTTAATGAAATATTGTTATATCGGTTTCACCAGGCTTTACATTTGTTGGCACAGGGGCAGACCTAGGGTTCAACGCTTCAACAACGCACCAACAAAATCATGGATGATTTTAGGGGCTAAATTTCGATCATGGGCTAATTTTCCATGGTTTTTCCAAAAACGAGATTCACTATTTTAAAAATGATTCGCCCAAATTCTATAGGATAAAATTAT